>AYEL01074243.1:0-49705 GCA_000484575.1 Olivierus martensii | reverse complement strand
ATATTCATTTATTGATTATCACTTAGCAATAATAGTAATTAAATTTCTCTAGGAATTTTAGGACTGTATATATGGGTGCAATAACCTTACAGATAATATTATTTCGATATATTATTATTATATGTTTATATTTATTTGTGTCAATTTTTTCAATATTTAATTATATAAAATAAATCGATTTTAATAATTTTCACCATATTCAGTTTTCAAAAAAATGCAACTTCTCAACATAAAAAGCATCAAAGTTTAACCATTATATGACGAAAGAAAATCATCATATTATTAAATATTTAAAAATATAACTCCCTATATCCCTATATTATTTATTTAAATAATTATTCTTAATGCTTTCTACTATATGTTTAATTTTGATATAAAGACATCCATATTCCTAATTTCATTTATTCAGTGATTAAACTTGGAAAACCTTTAAAGAATAATAATATCGAAAATATTCATTTATTGATTATCACTTAGCAATAATAGTAATTAAATTTCTATAGGAATTTTAGGACTGCATATATGGGTGCAATAACCTTACAGACAATATTATTCCGTATTGGTTTTAGAGTTTGGTTTCGTTCTTTATTTAACGAAACTTCTCGGATTGATCTATCTAAAATCTATACGCTATTATAAGCCGTGAGATGATGAACACCGAGTGTTTTCGGTAAATTCGGAATCAAGACCAAATATACTGTACTCAAACAGTTAGAGAACAATTTTTTTTTTTTTTGCTCTTCTCCTGTGAGAAGAAATAAACGAGATTATTTAGATTTATCAATCGTTTCTTGATTAATGTTTCAATTTTATATTTTCAGCGATAAGAGTTTAAATTTTAAAGAATGGAATCTTTTTTTCGCTCCGTATTTTTTTTAAAGGGTAAAGACAAAAATCGATGAAAACTTATACACCTACCTGTCTTCAAAGATAACATTAGATAAGGAGCTTATTTGATCATCTCTAGAACAGATTACTTCCCCCTTGACTCCAATCATAATTCATTTCATTTTATCGTAAAATAAACAGTTGCGATGATTGGCAACAGAAGGTTTGAGGATTACAATAATGATTCAAGCAAAATCCTTTCTCGATCAATATGTATACAGTATATGGTAATTTCGTAAGTTCTCCGCAAGAGTAAACGTTGTTCATTGAAAGTCATTTCCTTTAAATCAACAATAAGTACATTTTTCATCAACCTTTTGAGCTTTTCGCATTGCAAAATATCTATCAAACTTAAGTAAGCAAAGTTTTACAGATTGTGTCGCATTGTTATTAAATTTGAATTTGAATAAGAAATATGTTAAAATCTAATATTTTTACAGATTTTTTTATTACTCCAAAACAGTAAAAACTTTAAGAAAAGATAACATTTAACTGAATATAGAATAATTATACAGGTTACAATATAAAGCAGTTTCATCCTACAAAATTTTGTCGTTAGAATAGACCTGAAATAAATAATAAAATTATATAACATACACTAGAGACCATATGAGGCACATTTTAAAAATGATATGGTGAAAAATATCTACACATTTTAATATTTTAAACTAGGAAGACTTCAAGAAGCAATTTTATAAAAGTAATACTTTATATTCTGTTGTATATAGTACTTTCTTTATTAGGTATTTCTGTATTTAAATTCTAAAAACATACACCTTTAAATGAAAAACATGCATTTCTCTCTCTTTTTCCATTTTTCGACTTCTAGCGTTACTCTGTTAAGTCAGGTGGCCGAAGAAAGAAACAAAACCCAAATAAGTAATGCTGATATTTTATATTCAACAGCAATATACTTTAAAAAACACTTTGCATACATCATGTTAAATGATGCGAAGCAAGTATGAGGTTCTGACGTTTAATAAAGTAAAAAAATGAGTTATGTTTTAATTTTTTAGATAGCTACACTGTTATAAAATATTTTAAATAAATGAAAACAATATAACGTATGACATAAAGAGAAAAAATTAATCATGCAATTCATTAAACAAGCATTACATGAGCTATTATTTAATTAATTATAAATTATAGCATGTTATTGGAAACAAACAGCAAAACTAAAATAATAATTATTGTTGCTGTTATTACGGAAAAATATTATCGGAATATTTAGCTGCTATTTAATGATTAAAATATTGATTTACCTTTGACATTTAAGAAATAATGAGGATGAACTTTGTTTATGAGTAATATTTATTATTTTTTTTTTACATTTCATTATTTATTAAATAAAATAATCATTAATTAACAATGTATTTAGATTGATGTATATGGATTTAACTTTCATAATTTTTTCTAATTCACTTTTTCCTTTCCCATACTTACTTTATCTTATTCTTTATCTGTATTTTTCTTAACCTTTCCACTGTCTCATGCTCTTTTGCTCATTTCTTTCCTATCTTTTTGATCTTCTCTCTTTCCTTCCATTCCTGACCATAATTCTTTTTGCTTTCTGTTCTCATACAGTCTTTATCCTTTTTCCTTTTCCCCTTACTTTCATATTTTTTTCTTTTGAATCATATTTACTTATACTTTATATAGCTCAACATACATTTCTATTTATTTTTCCTTCCTTAAAAATCACTCTAACATTCTTCCTATTCTGCAATTTGTACTTTATCAAGACCTTATTATCCTTCTCATTCGTTTTCTTTCATTTCTTGTTTACATTCATTCTTTTTTTTATATAATATAAAATTTAATAAAATAAACTAAGAATAATTTGAATAATACAGCATGTTGAAACGTCACTTATAATATCATATATGATATTTTTATATTAAATGTAATATATTCTGATAAAGCATAAGTTTAACATGATCCGTTTACAGGATCCACAGATGCACAGACTTAAATTTAAATGTTGGTAAACGAATTTTTATATGAATAGAATATTACCTTTTCTATTTCGTTCCGTTTAATACGTTTGGATAACGCACCCTATCTAAAATTATTCTTTTTCCCATGACAAATTCTTTTCAAGCAAAGAGCCTTTCTAGTTCTACACTCAACTGAGTCCTGAGGGGAATCATCCAAAAGGGAAAACGTAGCAATAACAGAAAGTAAACTGAAACCAGATGACACATTTGTAAGGAATTTAGAAAAGTATTAGAAGAAAAGGAAAAATTCTGCTTTGGCATCATTATTTTGCTAGTTATGGTTGCAGTTTCTTTGTTTTATTCCAAATGAGACTCAGTAGAGAAATAGCCACAAAACATTTCAAATAATGGAAAGGAGAGTAATTCCCTTTTGTCTGGAAAGATATCAATATCTTTTCTTAAGTCGAAAATAATGATTTTTCAACTGAATAATTAAATTTTAAATTTCATATCTTCTTGAAAATTCATTCAAACTACAACCAGGAATAAAAATAGACAAGCAAAAACTTTTATCAATAAACGGAAATAGCTTGCTTATTAACTTAAAATTTAAATTCATTTATTTTCTATCATATATTATTCATGAAAGTCTATTTTAGAACATTATTATTTTCGAAATAAATTCTTTTAAATGACGAAAATAAAGTCACTTTAATCCCTAAGTTCAAATTTTGTTCAATAACATTATAATTAATCCAGATGCTTTATATAAGAAAATCGTGTGCATATTCAGGAGATAGGCTGCATTATAATTTGATGAAAGATGAATTTGTTCTTGTAGATTAGTCAGCAGAAACTTTTAAGTTTTCAACTATTTAAATATATTCTTTAAAATTTATTTAATAAAATTAATTGTAATTAATGAGTATCTGTTATGTAACTTGATATAAAGATGATCACATTTAATTTTGATTTCTTTCTTCATGTTAAAGAAACCGATGAAAATTATACTTATCGATTTTTGAGAACAAAACTTTATTGAAGAAATTAACAAGAAGCATTTACAGAAAAGATTTAAGAAGAAATCTGATAGATAAGAAAAGTTTCATCTTCAACAATAAAAATGAACTGGAATTCGTTTTCAAGATAGAAAACAAACACACTACTTTTTGTTTCTATTACTCTCAGATAAAAAAACTTCCTTTATTGTATTCTTGTCTTATATTGCTTCGATGTAATAAAAGATAAATTTACGCGTAAAGTTTTTTGTAAAATGTAGAGTGCATACTAAAAAAAACAATTTTTTTTCCTTTATTTTAAAATTCTGGAAAAGATTATTTTAACTTATAAATATATCGTCTACAGAAGATTCTTTCAAAATCAGATTAACAAATTCCAAGTTTATATCAGTTTAATTCTTTTTTTATAGATAAACTACAAACAATAATCTGATGGAAATGATCTCTCCTAAATATATTTTGATGTAAATCAAGTTTTAGTTTTCAATCGAACTAAATTATTCGAAAGGAGAGTTTAAAGATTTTTTAAAAAAGGAAGTATACAGTACAACAGTTTATATAAACAAACCTTTACTGAATTTATTTTAGAAAATTTGAAAGAAAGAAAACATTCAAAAATCGATTTAGTTTATTAGGCAACATTATCACAAAGTTTTTTCTTTAGTACTTGATACAAAAATAGCGATTTATTATTTAAAACGATAAAAAATTCTGCATGTCTTAAATGCTTTTACATATTGGAAATTTTTTAACTTAGTTTCTCTTTCAAAAATATTTTCACAGATAATTAATATTCCATTAAAATGGTTTTGAAACATAATTTGATAAACTATGCTTTTTTAAAACTAATTTTTTTTATTTTCTAAATGTTTATAAGTACACTATAGCTGTTTTTCATACTTGTCCGCATAAGAGATACAAGAAATGAAGAATGTATGAATATTAAAATCGTTCAGTTTAAGATTATGAATTATTTACATGCTACATTTAAAAACAGGCGTTTACTTCACTTAAAAATAAATAAATAAATGGTTTTATATTTTTATTAAATTTAAAATTAAATTGTTATATCTTTGTTTGTCTTATTTTGTAAAATTTCAATATGATTATGAAAAAAATGTATTCGCTAGTTATTTAGAATTTTCCCAAGACATACAAGCTTTTCACTCTACTTTTATAAAATCCTTCGGTAGAAAAACTGTTTCTGAAAGAAAATTCAATTCAAGTAAAGTGAAGTTTATCCGCCAATCATCATTGCAAACTGAAGTACAAAATTCGAAATTTTCTTAATCCACTGTTTTGCTTACAGGGAATGTTTTTTAAAAAAATGAAGAAAAATTCGAATTACGGATTTAAAACGTGCTTTTGCATGAATAAATATATTAAAAAGCTATTTCTGCACAATAATCAATATTTTAGCAATAATAAATTTGCTTTATAATAAAAAAAAAACATTATAATCTTCCTGTTTAAGAATTCTGTAAATTTATTGAAATAGACTAGAACAATATTCAGTTTCCATTTACGTAGTAATTATTAAGTTGTGGGTTAAAAATGTTAATATATTGAAGATAAGTACTGTTTTTAATGTAAATCATAATGCGATACGGCTCATAGAGCAAATATCGTCTCTTTATAATGTCAACAATTTTTAAATAAATTATTACTTTTTTTATAATTTGTTTTAATTACATAAAATATAAAAATACTCAATTAAAATAAATCGTTTCTAGTAGTCTATATAATTGAAATATGTTTATTCACTTAAATGAATTAGTACGTTATAGTTTTTAATAAAAATACTGTATTACAAATATGAAACTATTCCAACAAATAAAAATATAACTAAACCTTTAATAAATAATAGTTAATGTTATAGTTTTTCATACAGAAAAAACTTTTAAAATAATTATGATTTCTTTCATGTACGACAATTTCGAATGTCACCATATTGTAAAGTGGCAACGAGTAAAAACTTTAAAATTAATATACTGTATTACAAATATGAAACTATTCCAACAAATAAAAATATAACTAAACCTTTAATCAATAATAGTTAATGTTATAGTTTTTCATACAGAAAAAACTTTTAAAGTGATTATGATTTCTTTCATGTACGACAATTTCGAATGTCGCCATATTGTAAAGTGGCCACGAGTAAAAACTTTAAAATTAGTACATTACTCTTATCTAAACCTTAGTTTAAAAACCATAGTGAATACTCTATAGTGTTTCATTCTTAAGATAATATATAATATAGGTACAGGTAAAATAATTACTAATATGGTTGTTGTAAACTGTATTTAATATCCTTTCAAATGATTACCATGTTATTCATGTGAGACAAATAGTTTTAGAGATATCGGAGATGGAGTTTTAACGTTTCCAACAATGACCATTCATGTTTCGAACGGCTTCAACTTGTAATAAGACAACTTTAGCACTTTCAAAATTAATAGGCGTATACCTTAGATAATAAGGAATGATCGTTTGAAATTTGAATGCCCATTGATGTTTGATTCTAGAGATATCTTGTGCACCAACAAGATCGGACATTCGGACAATCAAACGGGCAGTGTGGACATATATAAATTAATTTTTGTAAAAACGGCTTTAAAATTTTTAATTATTTTATACACTATACTATTAAAAATAATTGCTTTGTCAATTAAAATAAATTAAACTATTTTTAATATATCTTAAAAAGTTTTAGAATTTTATACAATATTTTGTTTTTCACTAATGGAAACGAGTAATGTTAAATTTCTACGAAATTTTTAAAAATAATTTTTAATATCTCCTCAATTTGATTGAATAATTCACATAAAATATTTTAGAAATTATGTCAGATACAGAAACTTCTTACTTACACCGATAAATTATTAAAATATGCATATATATTAAATTTAGCATCGTTAAAGTTTTTCAAAAGAATGACGGTTGATGTCCGAAATTAGCAATACAGATTCTTTTTTTCACATATAAATTATTAATCTTGCAAGTAGAGAAATAACTAGATATGTTTATTGAATATTTGTCATAACTGAATTATTCCTGATATTTGAATCTGTAAAATAGCAGGATAAAATATTAAGTAGCTTTACAGTAGTTTTAAGTTTTTTAAAGGGAAGTTTCATTGTATGTAATGTATATAATTGTGTTGGAAGAAAGGTTATAAAACAATAGCGCAATTAATAACGACAAAAAGTGGTCCTGATAATAATTCTCCTAAAGTACTTCGTGCACTTATACGCGTGCCACTGTTCTATGTCATTCTGTGCTATCAGAAATTGTTTTCTGACAGAAATTGTCATATCCGGAAAGATTACAGAGGTGAAAACTATAGCGGCGGATAAAAAATAAAAATAAGAAGAAGAAGAGAGGATATCGAAACGGCCGATCAGCAATCGTACCAATTTTCGCTTTTAAATTTTGCGATTTTCGGAAATTTTTGATCTTCGAACTATGTAAAATATATTCTTGACGTCCATTACTTAATGAACTCGGTAGATTTGGCATTTTTCCAAAATCTTTACTTCTACTTCAATCCTCTACGTTAATTGGCTGTGTGAGAAATGACGTCAGATACTTGAAGAGAAAATCGTTCTCGTGTGTAAAATTGGTAGTTAGACGAAAAAACTGCACTGTAACATATGTTGTTCTGTCATGAAAACAAACATTTCCCGAGATTGTTTCTTACACAGATGAAGTCTGTTAATTTACGAAAAGGAACTCTTAATTTGAATCAAGTAGATCTTACAATTTTACTTGTTTGACGCTATATTTCATCGAAGCTGCTTAAATAAAAACTACGGTAATTCATTAAAGCGTTTCCATAATTTCCTAAATAAACAGTCAAAGTCAACTTCAATATTTGTTCTCCTCCCGGTTTAATCAATGTCTTTAATGAAGAAAAGGAGTAAAAACGCGCAACGAATCTGCAATCAAGCATTCGACTCCAGTCGGGATTGCAATCTCCTTAATTCGTTAAAAGTGCAATTTATTCCGTATACGTGTAACTATAACCTGGAAAATTATAGTCATTGATTACTGCGAAATACCTAAAATCATAAATTTATACATTACTTCGTTCATCTAGTAAATTAAACCGGTTACGATCAACTTTTGGTAGCACTACTGGTAATAGGTAAAGAATGCACCGCTTGTAAACCTAATTGAAATCAAGTAAACTTTGCTACGTTAACAATAATAACAATAATAATGGAATTGTTTGACTGAAATCGTCAATAATTATTGGAAAGCTTATAGTATCTCAAATGTTTAAAAGTAAGCTAGAATAGTTCAAAAATGCGATGTCGGAAATAGTTTTGTTCTGCTTAGGAACTTTTATCGGACTTTTTCATTTTCAGTAATTATAAATATTAGAATTATAAGTAAGTATAATAAAAGTTTAAAATTATTTTATTAACGAAAAAAAAGTAATGATGTGAATGCGACATTCGAATCGAACTGTTCCGATAATAATCGGAGAATGTTACTTATCCACTTGCAGCATTTAAAGGAATTCAGATATTTCTCCGATATCGGATTTCCATTACTATCTCACTACTTGCGTGAGAATAAAAGTAATTTTTGTTTTCGCTGCATTCCGTTTATCTTAAACAACTTACCTGAAAGTCAATGTTGTTAGAGGCCGGTATGATTTGTGACTCGTAGGTTCGGACATGGCTTTTCCCCAAAAATCATTGAGAAATAACTCGGAAAGAGTAGTTTTCCCGAGAACATCGGGATTGGAAGTCACTGCAACCAGGTCATCATGGACAAAATCCCCTGATAGGGAGTTCAAATAGCAAGCAACTGAGACTGTAGTCACTAACCAGTACATGAGAATATCCACCAGCAAACAACCTTGCGAAGGAAGTTTCCTACATCTTGTATGACCTGCACAGGCACATAGTTTATTTTCTTTGACGCGATAACATCCACAGTGATTTACTGTAGCTTTGGTCCCCATACTTTACTGGGACCACTTCGAAGACCATCCACCACTTCTACTGCCCGTAGGAGCACTGGAGTGATTCGAGAACGGCCTGTAGTAGTAGCTCGGATACCGATCAATGACTTTGCGCTTGCCCCGTACCATTCGAGAAATCGGACGTTGTACAGAAGAAAGTTTCCACCATGCCATTGCTGTGCATCCCGGATTGGTTGATTTGTGATTTAACACCTTCTTTCCATACTCATCTCCTTTTGTATTCATTTTTACTTTTTTCCCTCTTATAAACCTAATATGTCCCATTTATTGTATTAAATTAAGTTCTAAATTTCTTTTTTTTTCATTTATCGCATAAATCTTGGCGAAATTTTGATTTACTATACGTTCTTGTTTAATACAAGCAAATTTTTGCTTTAGCTATAAGCTGAATCGGTTCTGATTTCGGATTCAAACCATGTCAGAATAATTTAATTTTTAAAATCATATCGAGGTAGATCGAAGTTTTCATTATCATATATTAATTTCCATAACATTAACGATAATATGGATAATTCATTAATACGTTACTTTATTTTTAGGAATCGCTTCCATTCTACATAATTTTCTTTATACACGGAAGAGCCATTCGATGTGTAAGTTTCTAAAGATATATTATTATAAAAATTAAATTATAAAAATTATATTTTTGCATATTATAAAAGTATTTGTTAATATAGTAATATGCATAGCATTGATTGTAACAATCGGTTAGTTGATGTTCCGTTGCTAAGGTAAACAATGGGCGGAGAACAATTTTCTTTACATCCATTTATCCCATGTTAGCTATTAAATGGTTGGGTTTGTTATATTTTTTTAGAATTTTTTTTTATAATTTTAATCATAATTTGACTCTTTCACAATTTATATAATTATATACCATGTAACTCGGCAAAATTGACTTATTAAGAACTGTACATAAATGTTAGACGATATCCCATCTCTCGTATAAATCGACTAATCAATAATTTTCAAATTAGTTTATCATTCGAAAATTACAATTTATATAAAAAATGATTCTGTGCAACCTATTTTTTTATTAATTTTACTAAAAGTATTTGATATGCTTCAATGAAATTTTCCATGCTAATTTTTAGTGCAGTTTATCTATCTGATGCTAATGAAAATATTAAATTCGTTAAACTATCTATAGTTTTAACAGAAGCATTTTAAAATTATAATTAATAATAATAAACGAACTCGGATCACGATATATTTACTTTGAGAGTTAGATATTTTAAAAAATTTTAATAGACGCAAATTATGAATTTTAGTTTTTTTTTCAAGGATTTAAATAATTTAATGAAATGATTTATTAATTGAAGCGAGGAGCTATAAAGAAACTTTTTACTTTTACCCAGTACCATTTTTAATTCTTTTTTTCGATGTTTTTACTCGACTTGTTTTGTTTTTTCTTCTCACGAATTTTTTCTTTGTTTCTCACGTTGTTATTTGTTTTACTCACATTTTTTATTGCTTTTTTACTGATCTGTTAGCGTTTTATATATATATATTTACTACAATATTATCCATTGCAAATTTACAATTTTTATTTTCTGCACAAACACAAATCTTGAATCTATTTTATTAAGTTTTAAAAAAAAAAAAGAAAAATTCAATTTATAATTAATAATTTAATATTTGATTTAATTCGACAAATTTACATGCAAAATTTTTCTTTCCATCTTCGACTGTTCATTTATATATATTATTAATATCGATTTTTACCTGACGTGACATTTCCTATACAAATGAGTTTTCATGATTTAACTTATCTGTATTTTTGATTGAACCACACACAATCAAATGTTAGTTCATTTTAGAAATTGATTTGACAACTAATTACTTTCAGATCAGGTAAGTGTCGAAGTATAAAGATCTGATTAGAAGTCAATTTGAAGAATCGCTCTTTCTTCTGATACCTGTAATTGGTAAGAGATCAAAAGCAACTTCGTCTTTCTTTTGTTTCAGCTTAAAGGAAAATCGAATTTTATTTTTTTTAATGTATTAATTGTTAAGTCCTTATTCAGAAAACATTTTATTTTTCAATAATAATAATATTAAAAGAAATAAATTTTTAAACAAAAAATAGCAAAATAAAAAAAGGAGAGCAAACATTATTTAATTAAAGTGATAGAAACATATTTGTTTCACAAAATAAGTTTTCCTTTGGATAAATATAAAAATTTTATGTTTTTTTGGTTCTAATAAATGATTTATGCGAAACAAAAAATATTTTATAAAACTTTAATATATATTTTTATTCGTATTGATTTAAAAACCTTTCAACGTTTTTATCAATCAAAAATATTGAAAAATAAGTTATGAAAGCTAAAAAAAATTCGAAAAAATATTTTTAAGCATCTATATTTTAAAATTCTAGTTTAAATATTTTCGTGATTTAATGATTAATAGATTTTTTTTGTTGTTGTTATCGTCCTCTTTTGTATGAAAATATGATTGGAGAAATTATCCGAGATTAAACTTGGCAGTTGTGGACAGTTATGCTAAATAAAAAGTTAACTTAGTCTAAAGCTGTTATACCTTGTCTTCCGCTTCGGAATCCTGGTTCTCCGACATAAGACCGAGATAAGGGAAAGGAAGCAAACGACGCGCTTTGAATATCAGAGGATAAGCAATTCCCCTTATCCTATGCGTGAAGAATGTAGAATTTTTTCCTTCTATTTATTTTCTCTTTCGGAAGCGTGACTTGATGTTTTGATTTCAGTGGACCGTAACAAGGCCCATTTAATTCCAAAAAAGCCGAAGTTCTAAAAGGAAAGATGCGGTTTTGTATTTGATAAAAAAAATCTCTAACGCAATTAGTTCGTTTACGTTTAAATCTTTAATATTTCTTCAATTTACCATGATTAATTACGTTTACTGTAAAGAGAAATTTTGATTAGGTATGTATTTTTCGGCATGTTATAATTAAAAATAAAGCTACAATGTATGTAAGTGTGTTATTTCAATAAAACCTTCCACCCGTTACCTAAATCAGACTTGCGTAACTGTATCATTTCATGCGTAGAATAAACTCTCACGCCAGTTACATTTTACAAACAAACACTGTATTATTTAACTAGAAAGTCGATCTTATATTCGCTTTTTTTTATTTATTTTCCAACGTTAGCATTTCACTTTTATTACATATATTTTTATCATTTACTAGAAAAAGCTTTAAATAGAATCTCAGTGACAGTTCCAACAGATGGAGCTCGTTCAATCAACAATACGAGCGACACACTCCATTACTCTACCTAGAGTCTGGATGGTAGCGCCACCTAGCGAAAGAAATTTGTTTTGTGTGTAGTGGCGTAAAACAAGGGTCGTTCTTTAGATGATGGTCATCTAGATAATGACGTTTCTTGTGAGGTTTACAAATTCTTTTCATCATCTTTTGTTTCGGTATTTCGAGTTAAAGCGATTTTTCATTCTAAAAGAGAAACATCAGAGTTTTGACTGGAGCAATGGTTAACAATCGTAAGACGTGATGTTTATCAGGAAATGTGATTCTGGATAAAGATACATTTACATCGGACAATTTACTTGATAGCGTCTTACTCTCTATCGTCTTGTGTAATGTATACCTTTTTTCTTTTACATTTCCAGTTGCTTTAGACTGATGATACACAACAAAGACGACTGCACAGCTCGACTGTTACCATTTGAATAAATATTTGAAAAAGCGGCAGAGATTGTAGAAATGATATAACTTCATTTACTTCTTTGACAATTCTGCATTTGTTTATTTTTTTAATATTCAATGATACTATCCAGCATTTTTTGGATAATTTACAAATTTTCCAATTTTTTTTTTTTTTTTAATAATTTCGAAACTGATATTTTCATAAGATTGGCAAGATCTGTACTGTTTTTTTTTTTACATTTTATAAATATCATTTTGCTCATTTTTTAACGTAATGTACGCCAAAAATTTTTAAATTGTCTTCTGTACAATTTAAATACATTAAAAATTATTAATTATAATGATTTCTGCTTTATTAATTACCTAATCAATAATTCGCAAATGAGGATTTGAAGATTTTTGATTTTTTTATATAAAAGTTCATTTTGATTAAATATAAAATTTAATAAATTTATTAAATATCGTTTTTACTATTAAACAATTCAATTTTAGATTGTTCCAAATAAAATTTTGAATGCATTTTCGAGTTTAAGAATGAAAGATTAACTAGCGAGTTGACAGTTTTATAGAAACGAACGTATAAAAATTACATAAAAACTATACAAATGATGATTGAATGAATCAAAAGGGACAGTATTTCACGCAATATTTTTAGTTTGTTGGAACTAAGCAGGCATTCACAAATTTACTGTAAAAATAATATCAATCCAAAGAACATATTTCATGTTTTAAAATGGGAGAGAAAGGGGAAAGAAAGAAAAAAACATGTAAATGCTAGCTTCGCGTATTAACTGGAATTAATTTTCGAATCCATCACTCAAAATACCAATTTAAAAAAATCGATTCAGCAATTACTCTATACTCGACTTTAATAACATTCCTTTCGATAAATAAAACAATTTTTTGGAGGGGAAAAAATCACGAAATAAGACAAGTTCCATCTAGTAATTACTCTTGGGTAAATTATACCTTATTACGATTAAATATGATATTTATTCTGACAATGAACAATTAGAAAATGATAAAACTGATGAGGATGAACAACTGTTATAAATTATTGTCTTTAACAGACCAATGATCATGGTAGTGATAGAAATGTGTTCTTTAAAAAAAAAGCTTTTAGAGTAAGTTTTCGGTTTTTTTTCTTTTACTTTTTTTTTCTAAATTTGTGGCGCAGGCTGTCCTTCACGTTCATGGATAATTAAATTTTGCTGACAACGATTTATAGAGACTCAGGTCTCCATCGATACTGATGCTTTACTTCTAGGTTCTGCTGATCTGAAGAATGACTGGTTAGTGAAACACCATCTTTCACTATCTCTCTAGCGTATACAATAATAGAATTAAAGGTAGTAATGCTTTGTTGATTTTTTTTAGTGCAAGTTTAAATTTTTACTCTTCCGCTGTCGTGAATGATAAAATGTTCAAGTTTGCTAATACTTTAATTTGTTAAAGTTGCTTCGAATAGATCTAAACAACCATTAAATTATCATTACGTCAAAGAATTATTAATTGAATATTTAAATATAAAATAACGTCTACCGTGAAAATTTCGTATGATAATGTGCCTTTCGGGTTTTTAACGCGTGATTATCTTTATCTTCTGGACTAGAATTGTCGTTAAATATTTATTTTAATTTCTTAGTAAATGGATATAAAGAAAAAACGATATCTTTATTCCGTAAACACGAATAAAAAATTAAAATTCTATCCAGTAAAAGAAAATACTCTTTTTATATGCAATTTTCGGATTTTAGTTGGATCAAAATATTTTTTAAACGATTATTTTATTCATTATTATTTTTTATAAGTATAAATATTGAATCAATTTATTTTTCTATAAATATTACAAAAATATATTTTTAATTTTTTTTCAAATTATAAGGAAAATTTTAAAAAGTTCATCATAACATTTTTTACGAAAAAAAAAAAAACAAACTTAAGCTTCTATTTTTCATTCTCATGCCTTTAAAAAATAATGTTTTTTAAATTATTATTGCTGAGAGGAATTTTTAATTAGCATTGCTATTTTTCATATTTATTTATCGTTTCTTCAGTTTAATGATGAAAGTTTTTTCTTGTATAAGAAAAGTATTAAATCAAATTTTTGTTTTTAAATTTATTATTAATAATTCGGCAATTTTCACTCCTAATTTTGAAGGTTAAAAAAGTTTATATATTAATTTATCTTAGTAGAAAATTAAAGAAATATGTAATTGGTAATTAAGTTCTTACACTTATACTGATTAATCGATCGATAGAATTTATACGGTTTATGCTTCATTTGATATTAGAAGCGGCACAGAACGATTTTTTCCCTATCCAGCCATTCTATCTAGTACTCTGAAACAGTTCCAACCAATGGATAATATTATGGATACAGTAGGTCTTCTCCCAGGGGTTAAAAAGCGTCACTGCAGTACATTACCTTTTCTAATGCCGAAACTAAAGTGCTAGATTGTTTTCCTAGACGAGAGAATTGACGATTCGCTTATATCTTTTTATTCTAACTACATTCGTTGTCTTCTTTTTGTATGAATAAAAATTAAAAATTATCCTAGATGAATAACTGCATTCTGGAAAAATAAAAGTCATAAATCTGTTTTTAATCCTAATTTCTGATTTGTTCGCCTCTAAAATATCATTGTTGCCTTTATTTATTGCAGTTTTATATTTTTACAGCACTCTAATTAAACAACGTTCGGATATCTGATAATAAACAACTCGTACGAAAAAATATTTTAAAAAAATCATCATTTGTTTTCAAAATAATGACGTGGATTAAACTAATTTATTAAAAATATCTCAAAAAATTTTTTTAATTATAAAAATAAATTTTTTAAGAAATCTAATTAAGAAATTTCGTGTGTTTACGCCAATCCTAGACTTTTCTGAAGCGTATTTGCTTGATGGATTATAAGACGATTTATAAATATGCTGTAGCATGATAGTTGTATTAGACATGACATATTGATCTATTTTCTTGTCAAAGATAAGAAGTTTTCAAATATTTTTGAATCCCGTTACAAAGCTGACACCTGTTATTTAATCATCTCCAGTTAATATCATGCAAATTGTTTATCTAGATTTAATGTTTATTTTTTAAAAATATGTAATAAAACTTAGTATAATTTACACGGAGTATGAGATAATTTGAGTTTGGAAAGATCGAAGACTCACATTTTAAGATAACAGAAAATTTTGGATAATAGAAATTTCTACTGGTAAAGAAGATATATGAGCTCGAAATTCTAGATAACAAGGATAAATGCTTAGAAGTAACAGCAAATTTATAGTTAAGAGAAATATAGGTTTCCTTTATCTCTTTCTCTCTCCTTCTATATATACCTACTCGTTATCGGAAATTATGTCTAAAAAGTATTTTAATGATAATGGAGAATTTAAAATAACATGTATAAAAAAAAGAATAAATATGAGAATTTCGAAAATGAGGATAGTAAATTTTTAGTTTTGAAACTCATATAAAGTTAATGAACGAGCTTAAAAGTAATGATCTTTTAGGAAAGGAAAAACATAAAGAATATGAGAATTCCATAAATAACATGATATAAATTTTTATAAGAAATTATTATGTGGAGAATAATCTTCATTATCTAAATTTTCATTATTTACTGACATTTCATAGATGTAAAATGAATAAATAAAAATTTTATGGATAATAAAGAATTTATTATTTTTTACTAAATAAATGGGATGCAATAAACTAATTTTTAATAGAAAAGTTATCAATAAATTAACATTATTTTCCTTTTGTAAATACTAAATTTGCATAATTAAAAAAAATTATGAATATTTTGAAACTTTGCTAATATTTGAATTTAATTTTTCAAAAATAAACAAAGGAAATGTAATACGATTTACAAGAATTTTATTAATGTTGGAAATATTTTTGAAAATAATTTTAAAACATTTTAGTAATTTTATTGTTAGAAATTAAAATAATATTTACTTCTAAAATAAATATTATTCGATCTGAAAATATACTTTATATGAAATTTCAAATGAAATAAAAGTATGCTAAAATTGTTACATTGTATATGAATTTATATCAGAATGTTTATATTAAACCATGTCGTGGTATGATAAATATTTTATATATTCAAAATGGTGGATTTTTATTTACACAACTTTATAGATTTTAACTTTAGTTAGTATCTGTCATTATTCGTGAATAAAAAAAACTAATTAATTTTTCTCTATATTTATTATATACAATATTTGCATTTTCAGATCCGGTTCATAAAGCATCATAAATTTACAAATTTAATAAATATCCAACAGATGGTGCTGTACAAAAAGTATTATTTATGGAAGAGTTCATTTTTATTATAATCCAACTGATAGCAATAAAAATATGGTATAGCGCTTTGAAAATTCGATAGTAAATTAAATGTGCTTATAGAAATTACATTGAGAAATGTGGTCAAATTGGAGTATTTCAAAGTTGCAAACGCATATGTTTAATGTTTTGCATTTTTTGCTGGGTCTTGTGATAATCAGGAAATGTTTCAGATTGAAATAATATCATGTGTTGGATGTAAGAATATATCTGGAATTGGTCATAGAAATGCAAACGATAATATTTTCCGGAATGTGTCATCGATTTTAAATCATTACGTCATTAGTGAATTTACATCTTCATCATGTAACAAATAGCATCTTTCATTATTTAAGCGATAAATGACGACATTATGATGCAACAAAAGTTTACTTCACAAAACAATGACATTACGAGGAATTATACATGATGTGTAATGATTTATATAATTAAGTAGAGAAAAATTATAAGTTATAATATCAATAAAGTACATTATAGATAAATGTGCAGGTTAAAATTTCTATTAAGAATAAAATTCACATTATAAATATGATTTGCTGACATGATGGCGGCCATTCTCAGTTTCAAAGGCAAAAGAATTAAATAGAATATACATTCTTTAAAATTCTGAAAATATTAAGCATAAATTTTAAACATGGATATATCCCTATCGATAACAAAACAGAAGGTAAAAATAACTTACAGAAAAATCATATTTTGAACAGTTTTTATTATTATACCTACTGATATATGATAAAATAAAGTGTAAAATCTAAACAGATAATTTTAATTTTTTCAGATATATTTCGGAGTTATGTCTCCTTAGATTCCAGACTTATGCCATAACTCCAAAATGTGCATAAGTCGAAGCACTGTCGATGGCCGGATGGCCATGTTATAAAGCTGTGGCTTACTAATCTGTAGGATTCGGCTTCAAATCCGGGTCCCACATCTTCAATTTTTCAGGAGAAATCCGGGACCGGCCATTAAACCTCATCCTTCAACCATCCGGTTGGTATCATCATGGAGTCTCGGATCCCATCCCTTAAAAATATTTATCATAGGGTCCGGGCCGGCCCGTCGATCTCCGTCCTTCACAATCCAGCTGACCCTTTCTAAGGTGTGGGCAGCAAGTGAAAGGGTTTGTTTCGCCTCGCCACATAATATTCTTCAAGAATGGAGTGTGGCGTCATCTGTTGTCGAAAAAAGACCCCATCATGAGTATTGGCCAGGCTGTAATAGGCTATAAATGGCCACCGCCAGGTATAGAATACCTCTCGTGCGATACGGCGGCTTAACTTAATCTAATCTAACGTAATCTAATCGAAGCACTAATCTAATTGCCATGCATAATGCATGTATTGATTGCACATCAATTATCATACACATATTTAACTAAAATAAATACTGTAGACCTTATTTTGAAAAAAAATACGCATTTTTTTTTCCTCTCAAAAATTCATTACTGAAGAGTGATAACGCGAAATTAAACACCAAAACTTGGTGATTGATGATAATTGAAAATGTACGTAAGTCCGAATCTCCATAACTTGAGGAACCGTAACTTGG
This sequence comes from Olivierus martensii, assembly GCA_000484575.1. NCBI lineage: Eukaryota > Metazoa > Arthropoda > Arachnida > Scorpiones > Buthidae > Olivierus > Olivierus martensii. The sequence goes on along the minus strand of AYEL01074243.1, from coordinate 31,311 downwards.
GATATGACCGTATATGTTTCTTATTGAAAAAAATCGATACTGATTATAGAATATCAATATTTTCATTCTCGTGTTTTTTTTTTTAAATTTTTAAATAATTTTAAACATCTGTGAACTATTTTATTACAAAATTGATGTTTCTTATTGAAAAAAATCGATACTGATTATAGAATATCAATATTTTCATTCTCGTGGTGTTTTTTTTTTAAATTTTTAAATAATTTTAAACAGCTGTGAACTATTTTATTACAAAATTACAATAAACTTAAATTAAAATAAGAAATTACAATAATATTAATACTAAATTTGGTAGATATTTCATAACTGCAGATATTTAGCATATCAATTGTGAATGTTTCAAAAGTGTTAACACATATCCTATACTTATATAAAATAATCATTTAATGTAATTGTATATTTATAATATTTATGTGTTTTTTGCAATATTTATTAAATATATACTAAATATTATAACTATTGCAGCAATTACATATATTATAGCATAGAGATAATTAAGATTCATTTCAGTTAACTAGAATCTTTGCTTAGCCCACTAGAAAATTCATCAGCTTTTACAGTTTGATTTTTAAAATTTAATTCGTTTTGCCATGAGTGTTACTTATGATAATAACAGATCAAGTGTAGCCTTAAGTATGGATGACAATCATGCTTATAAACGGTGAGATTTGAATAATAACAATATAGATTTGCAAAATATTTTATTTAATATTATAATTTTTATTATTTAGAAAATATATTAAAATTATTATACTTAAGGTTATAAAATAATTCATTATAAACAGTTAGAATAAGATTAATAAATAATTCATGGTAATTTAGAAGCTTTCAAAAATGATGAAAATCTTTCTTACAGAATTTCAGCGAGAAATTTTCCGACTATTATTTATTAAAAAAAAATTCTTTTTTGATTGTTTTTAATATTAATAATAATTAACTTGTAGTCATATCTTCTCGTGTAACTTTTCACAAGATAAAAATACAATGAAAATCTTTCTTACAGAATTTCAGCGAGAAATTTTCCGACTATTATTTATTAAAAAAAATTCTTTTTTGATTGTTTTTGATATTAATAATAATTAAATTGTAGTCATATCTTCTCGTGTAACTTTTCACAAGATAAAAATACAGTAATTTTTTATGTTTTTAAATAAGGCATATATCTTAAAACTTTTTGCATAATTTTGTCATTCTATATAAATACAATTATAAATCATTTCGGAATATGTGAAAAAATAATAATAATAAATTTTAAAAAAGTTTGAAAACTAATCCTAAATAAGATTTATTAAATTTGATAAAGAATATATGTACTTCTAATGGTAGCAATAAACTCACTTATCTACTTGATTATTGATGTGGATGATGTAGATGCTCATCTCTACTGGTCGTTAGACTTGATGGATTCATCCCGTCTTACTTTACTATCGCCATTTTAGTAAAAATTTGTTTAAAGATAGTGAAACCCCATGTTTCACGCAGTCTAGAATTTCCAAATAGCCTTTATCACTAATGAATTATCTCTAATAAGTTATTTAACGTTTTGAAACTGCATCAAAAGCGGCGAATCGTGCAAAATAATAGTGTAATAATCTTTTTAGCTTAATATTCTATCTACGTATATAGGTTAATATATAAGTCTTTCATTAAAACGGTTTATTTTTATCATTTTTTAATTATAATTTCACATGCAGAAATAACTTAATCTTCACAATTATTTTTCTATCTATATAAGCTTATTATCTCGAAGATTACTAAAGATTTTCTTAATTTTCGTAAAATATTAAAATAAAGAAGGCAATATCGATAATAATAATAATAATAATAATAAATATTTATGAAAAATTTAATATTTTTACGATTTCCTAACAATTTCTAATGTCTACTTTAATCTAATAAGTACTTCGCTCATGTCTCGAAATTTATTATTCTAACATAAATTCGAAACTTATTAAAGCAAACTTCTAATCTTAGTGCAAAAAAAATTTTTAAACAAGAATTAATGTACTTCCTTTCATTTAAACGCATTAATTCTTCTATAAAAACAACTACTCTCTGTAATTATAATAAAAGTTCAAAATATCTATATTATCGTTAATAAAATAAAAGCAAAGTTAGCAGGCAATTTTAAATTTCATCCATCTTTCAACAGATTCTTCCCATAAGAAGGAGAAAAAAAAACTTGTTTATCATATTGAATTTAGAAAGTTTCTCCATTAGTAATATGCTTAGAAAACTAAGTTATCCTCTGATTTTTTTTTTCTTCCATCGACATAACTGTCGCCTGAAACATTTTATTGCGTACTTTTTTAGTGATTCGCATTCGTCCTTTTCTTTTTACCTTTCTCTTCGATCAGGTAATTTGATATATACGTAATGGCGATTTTTGTTGAATTCTAGTCCTTGTCTCCAAAAAAAAGAACATTAGTTTGATTAATATCGCGAATTTTAGACGTTAGGATATGAGAATAATATTTTGAAAGTCAAATCTTCAGTAATGGTCTGCACTTCATTCCTGCATAAGAAGAAAAATATCAAACGAATAGCAATCACGTGATCCAAAAGAGTAAAAGCGATCTTGAGGGTAATCATCATTCCGACTAACTCCTCTCGATGATTGAGTTTTTCTTATTTCTTCTCCAGGTATATTTATTTTTTTCTGGATTATTGCATTCCATATTTAGTCATACAAGAAAACAATCATGAAAAGAAAATTCAAAAACGTGTTTTATGTTTATGCATTAATAAATCAAATTTTCAATGAGCATTTCCTATTTTGTTTCCTTTTTTTAATGTTATTTTCTAAATTATGGATTAATGTAAAAGTATTATTTTTCGAGAAAGAGAAAACAAAATTAGACTTTCATAAAATATTAGATCAAATTTTACTTTTATTTTAGATTCTTTTATAAATTAATAAGCTTTCTTTATACCAAAAAGCATTATTAAATTGATGTTATCAAAATTAATTAGGTTTAAAATATAAAACAATATATTTTTCTTTCATATTTTTTAAATTAAAAATAATAAAAATTTAATAAAAATTATATATATTATATTTTTCTTTCATATTTTTTAAATTTATTTATAAAAGTATAAATATAAAAATTGAATTATTTCACCTGCAAATAAAGAATTAAATTAACTTTATGTTTTTATTTTGTATTAATTTAAAAAATAAATAGTTTTAAATTTAATGCTTTATAGTTCTTAACTGCACCATTAACTGACATTCATACGAAAGACTTCAAAAAATATCGGCTGTAATAAAAATATACTGCAATAAGTAAAAATAAGATTAAAGTTCAAGTAATAATGTATTTTATTTTCAACATAAATCAAATTTTATAGTTATTGACTCATGAAAATCCGATTCTTCTATAGCAACTGATGGACAGTAATACAGTTAACAAATAGAATCAATAGTTTCAGATTAATGCTCCAATCTGTCTTTTTGAATTATATCAACTGATGGATAGATCGAGACCGAAGATGCTTGTTCGACCGTTTGATCCTTTAGGTTTTACTTTGACATCTGAGGTCTTACAGTTGACAGATAAAGAGACTTTTCTATAGCAAAGATAACTACTAGATTCTTTTAGATTAAAAGAATGTGAATAAATTTCTGTTTGTCACAAACTTTCTTTTTCTCACCAAAAATGATGATAATTTGTATCTCAACAGGTTTTTAAATCAGAAAGATTAACCGAGATATATAAGATGGCATTATCTTGATCTGAATAACTTACACTTAGAACAATCAACTGTTATATCATCGATTCAAGTTATATTCTCTAAAAAGAACTCAACTACTTTCAACTTATTGAATGAACAAATCTTAAAATGAATTGAGAGCAATGCTTTTATAGCGGCTGATAAAGAATCGATAAAAAAAAATTAAAAAATTTAGAATAAATTAAAGAATTAAATTGTTTTCTTATTTTTTCATAGGAAACTGCTACAAATATCATTTAAAAGTGCCTTAAACCTATTTAGTTTAAAAAGTTGGGTTGGAAGATTGGACTAAAATACATATTTTTAACAATTCTTGAAATAATTATCATCTCGAAAGAATGATACAAAATATTTTTGGACTTGAAACAAATAATTAATTGTGGCTCCAGGTCCATTTTTGAATCAATATTGCTGATTGTTGAGATTGAGAAAACATAATTAATTACTCATAAAATTGTGAAATAAATTCACATAATTAGTCTTCTTCACTAAGAAGTTTGTGTTTTCTTCTACGACAAGAGAGAGAGAGAGAGAAAAATAGGTTATAAAAGATGTAAAGAATATAGTTTTAGAAAAATATGAAATAACGAGAAAGAATAAAACGAGAAACTCATTACTTTAAGAAAAGCTACTAATTACACAGCTACTTACCTTCTTTTGCATTTGGATTAAAATTGTCGACAAGATGTCTTTGGCCTTTGGCACTTTACTCCTTTGCAGCTCTTCCAAAATTCTTTCCATACTTTTGTCGGTAGTAATTACTTCAAATGTTCTTGCTGAATGCCGGTAAGAAAAACTTACTAGCTGTAATTTCAGGTAATCATAACGTAAGTAAAAGTAAAACTAGAATACACTTATTTGTTTAGCTGACCATAAATGAACTTTTTCAACAGTCGATACTATGTAAAGAAAACTTTTTCCTTTTATTCAATTTACAAGTGTGATTTCATAATAAACAGTTGTAAATCAAACAAGCGGAATATTACTTCCGTCCTCAACAATAGCAACAACAGTGAAAAGCAAAACAAAATCATTTTTGAGCATTACTTTCATATAATGGTGAGACAGTTACATCAGGCGTGAAGAAATTATTTTCGCAAACTTTGAAAGCATTCAGGAAGTCACATGACAAAAAAAGCAAAGAAGAAAGAAAGAATGCCACTTCCATTTACGGCCGGTGGTTTCATCATAACGTGATTGCATTTCTGGTGGGAGTAGTTTGCTACTCTTTTCTCAGCTTTTGCACAGATACCACAGATCCAGGTAACAGTCATTATGTGGAACAAAAGCGGTCTGGAAAATCACCCCCGGCATGTGTACAGTCATCGTCACCTCGGTCATTACACAGTATCGTGTGCACAGGATACATTTCGTCATCCGCTGGCGCAATCAACTTTGCTTATTGTTGTGAAAGTATGATTCAAAAATAACATTCCACAAATTCCTTTTATTATTATTATTATGATTCTGTCGAGTGAAACAGACCAAATGATTTTCATATTGGCTTTTTCCCCCCTCGTTGAGGTCGAAATTAGTTCATCTTCAAAAAATTTAAATTGTTTTATACTGTATTTAATAAAGAATTTGTCTGTTGAATAGCGTTTGATGACTTACTAATAATTAAAAGTCAAATTTTAAATAAAAAAGAAATATTTTCTAGTTTTCTATTTCTTCTAACGTTAAAAATATTTTTCATTCTTAAATGAATTTTTTTCTGGAAAAATTTTTTCAATCGGAAATGTTTATTGTTATTCTAACTGAAATTATTGAAATATTTTTGAAGAAATTAAAAAAATGTATATTAGTTTTTAATTCTTTTCATTATCAAAAGATTAAAAAAAGAAAATGTTTTTATTATTAGAAAGCTTTAAAAAATTCATTAAATTTTCTGAGCTGTTTATAAAATCAAATTTTACTTAAATCTGTTTAAAATTTTATACTTTTTAACATAGAAATATTTCAAGACCATTCGTCCTTCTGTTACGATTTATTTTTCAATATTTTATTTTCATCAGATGTGGCATAGAAAGAAAAAAATCCTTTCGCATTTTTAGAAAATCATATAATTCCCGTTTCAGCAAAGATAATCTTATACATTATCTAAATGCAAAAGAAAAGTAGTCTCAATACTTCACTGATAAAGAATAAGCTGTGATTTAGCCCATGGGGAAAAATATTGAATCAGTTATTTTCTACCATTTATTCAAACCTTATGCAGAAATCATTATTATTTTCTACATTTTTTTTTATATCGATATCAAAGCTTCTTGGTTATAAAACTAAAAATTATATTAATTATTATTGCTTTAATATTAATTAATCTAACTTAACTATTCCTTCTTTACAATTTATTTACAAGAAATGTTTTTAAGGAAACATTCTCAACATGCAGTGATAAGTTTAAAAATATATATAAAAAACTTTATAATTTATTAATTTTTTTAAATTTATTAATTTAATTAAGTTAATTTATTTAATGTTACTAAGTAGCATTTTAAACATAAATAAAAATCGAAGTTTTTAAAGTTTATAATCAAATTAATCTACTCAAAATAAATATTAAACTTTAAATAATTAAAATAGAATAAAATTCTTAAAATAAATAATTTTCAATCATTGTTAATTTATTAATTAAAGTTAATTAATTGAATAAAAATATTTATTTATGTTTTTCTTCTTAAATATTAAATTTCCTGTCAAGTACATCAATCTCTTAAATAATTTGTCTTAACAAATTAAATGAAACTTGCTGAATTTTTTATGAAATGTTTTCGACAAGTTCCACTAAGACGTTTAAGAATAATTGGAATTTTACTCAATTATGCTTTAATACTTTTTTTGTTTTCATCTAAATTAACCTTATCAACGGACTAGTTCGTTGGACTGTTTGTCTAAATCTATCAAGGATAATATAATTTAACATCACATTTTCTGAAATGTAATAATTTTATATAACTTCTAAAAATAAAACATAACTCTTAATTGCATATTACCAATACAGACTAAAAAAAAGGCAAGGAATAGCGATATCAAAACTAACGAAAAATCAATAATAGATAAAAAGTGAAACAAATTATGGAAAGTAACAAAAAAGATCTGAAAGATATTTATATAAAAAGAGCAATGAAAAAATTTTAAGATCTTAATTGCAAGACTATAAAAGTTGCAATATCATTTAATTATATGACTGGAAGATTAGAAAGTAAACAGGAATGATAAAGAATATAAAATAATGAAGATAATTTATTTTTAATAAAAATAATTGTAAAAAAAACATAAAATAAGTCATGTCTTCTTAATATAATTCTGAATATTGTAATAACTATTCTATGCTTTTTACAAAAAATGTGAATACAGTACTGAATAAAACTTTTATACTTTATAAAGAATAATCTTACTTTTCGTTCCTCATATAAACTTTGCAATTTTTTAAAGTAATAATTCGTTAAAGAAACGTCAAAAACTGTCAAACCTGTGTATCCATTAATGCTGTTTGCTTGAAGGTCTATTCATTTGTTTGCAGTGCAGTGTGTAGGAAAATAAAAAGCTTCTGGTCGAAGTCCCCGCAAGCAATACCTGAAAGAAGGGGCTTTTTTTGTTTGAAAGCTTGTAGCAAAATTGCTAATTTTATACAGTTTTGTGAAAAAAAAGAATGAAATTTTCTCCCTCTGGCTTCTCTTAGAGCAATTTCTCTTTTTTTGGTTTATCATGAAATGCAAAAACATTCTTCCCTTCCCTGTTTATATTATTTTTCTCTTTAATATATGGAATAAAATAATTTTTCCTTTGACTGCAAGCGAATACGAATTTATAGAAAATAAAATTTGGTTGAAATTTAATGTTTCTATTTATATGCAGTTCAAATATGAAAAAAGTAAACAAATAATAAAGTCGTTCTCAAATTTTAGAAACTTTACCGTTGTTATCAATAATAGTTTTAAAATTATTGTAATTTTTTTCTTTCGTGACATTTCTATTAATATTTTTTTCCGAATAAACTATTTGTAAAGCAACATTATAAAGAATTGGAAAAGCTATCGATCAGAACAACTTATTTTGATAAAAAAATATATGTATATATTTTTACAAATAAAAACATATTGGAATATATTCTTGAATAATTTTTTTTTAATTTTAATTTTTAAATAAAATTTTATTAATCTTGTTTACAACATTTACTACATAAGTAATGATCTAACTTACTTTAATAAAATGAATGAGAAACTAGATTCGCATAGACATTTTAAATCATTGAAAACATTAAAACTATATTGTACAATGGTTTTCTTAATTGTTATTTATGTAAATTAGGGAGTGGAGAAGATAAAAAAAATGTAAGAATTCTATAATTTATTTAAAGTTAAATAAAAACATGACATTTATAAAAGTTTGCATAATCAGAAACGAATTTAAGAATGTTTCTGGTCTTTAGAAAAAGTAATTTCAAATAAATATTCATGTTAAGTGAATCTGTACTCAATCAATTATTTATGAATATATTTATTAACAGATTTAGTAACCGCATTTGTTTCTGGTCAATAGAAAATACTATTTAAAAAGAAGAAAGTATGGCACATGAGGGGGATTATGTCCTCAAGTTGAGAAGATAAGAAAATCTGACACAGGAAAGGAAAAAAAGGATATTTTGAAAGGTTCTAGTTTTATGAGATAGCTTGGAACTTACCAAACGTTCCATAAATTGAACCAGAGGAAAACAAGACGATCTAAGAAGATAGGATCTTGCTTCGAAGCGTGAGAAATGAGCGAAAAGGGGAAAGGAAGGACAATCCAAATGGAAATACAGCCATTGGGGAGAATCCTTTCTGTTTTGCTTGCTAAAAGTCAAGCGAATCTACGTCTAACGTCATCCGAAGATAAAATGTTTAAGGAAGAAAACTTAAGAGATCATATTTTACTAGTTGAAAGAAGTTTATCTGATGGAAATTCCCAATTTGTATTCCTATTTTTCTTTTTCGATTTCAAAACATATAATAAATTATTAAGTAAATAGTACAAATGTAAACGTCTTATTCTAGAAAATGCATTTACACGACCAAATGTATTTTTACTTAAGACTGTTTAATTCTTTTACATTTACCCTTTCTGGCTTTTTTCTCTTTATTTTTTTTCTCCTTATCATATTTTATAACTGAGTTTCATTTTATCAAGATAGTTGATGTTATTCAATTGACAGAAGGGTTTAAGTAGTCAAAACAACCGGATTTATAGGACTTGTACGTTATCAAAGTTTCTTTGATAACGCACAAGTCGAGAAGAACGAGTAAAAATGAAAGAAATGAGAAACTCTTACAAAAAAAAAAACTAAAAATCTGAGTGTATTTATTACCTGAACATACCATATTTCCTAATGTATTAAATTGGTATCGGATGATTTCGGATAATAAATAAAATTTTAAACCGCTTTTATTCTTATTCTACAAGTATAAAAGATACAAATTCAATAAGCGGAAGAATAACCTTTTGCCAAAACATTTCATTCTTCATGCTTTTATCTGAATTGTATTCGAGTTTCTTTTGTTGTTTCTATTGAATTATTTTACCATAAAATGATTTTTTAGTTTGTTATTATAGATATACTGTCCTTTATTTTTTTATGTTTTTTCTTCTATACGTAACGTCAAATTCGGTTTCTCTATATGTGCTAAACTGATATTTCTAGTACAAAAGAAAAAAAATATGATTTTTATATGTCAATATTTTCTATTTGCATTATATGTTTGTTCTTTACCGAATATACACTATTTTACTGAATGCATAAATCAAAATACAGGCCTATGTTATATCATTAAAAATAAACTTTTTCCATCCAAATAATTATTATACTTTCTTGCAAACAGAATTCTGCAACTAGAATCACCTCAGAGAATTCAGATTAAACCAACACATCAAAATAAATAAACAAAAATTATTAAGTTAGAGAAACGACATAAAAGCATGATAAATAATACTGATAAGATATTAAGAAATACGTTTGACATTATTGAAATTTATTCTCTGATATATTTTAACGAAAGAGTAAATTTTATATAATGACATTGTACAAATTGCTTTCTTTTGTTATGACACATTTCCGTTTACTTATTTTTATAATAATTTTTAGAAGGAACTAACAATAAGACTTAGAGATAATTTATTTTAATAATGATTAATATTTAGAAACTTGTTAAATATCAATTACGTTCAAAGATTTCGTAAACAGTTTGATATATTGTTTACAATAAAATTGGGCCACTTGAGTATACTACAACTGAACAATTCAGTTTAAGATTAACATTTTATAGCATTTACAAACAGTTTAGTTGAGATAATACAGTTCCTGTAAACAAAATTTTGTGTTCAAAGACGTACATAGTTTTTCCACATGTAATATTTTTGGTATAGTTTATTTTCCTCTATTTTATTATTATTTGGATCGTTACTGTCCAAAATTATTTTTGAAAAATTTAAATTTATTTTCGGATCTTTATTAATTTTTATGATGATATATTTTGTTTATACTTCTGTCTATAAAATATCCGAAGAATTAATTATCATAAAACATTAAAATGTTAGAAAATATGCCGTATTAATTAAAGTACATGCCTACTATTTTTAAGATTTTTACTTGATCTCGTTAAAAGTTGCGACTGTTCAATGCTTAAGTATTAAACAAAAAAAAAAAAATTAAGATTAAGAAGAGATTCTTATCTTCTCCTTATTAATGCAATTGATGTCAAAATAAAAAAAAAAAAAACAAAAAAAAAAAACAGAAAACCAGTAACGGTATCAATAAGCAATAAAACAGTAACAGTAGATTGTTCATGTACGAAAATAGTTTCAAAGCCTTACACCTAAAAAAATCTATGATTTTAAAATTATTTGTCGCACATGAATGATGTCAAATTCATTTGAAAAAATTTCGTAAAAATGATTAGAACTTTTCTCATCATCATTATAAAACTAACATATATTTTTATATATTCTAAATAATAAATTACAGTAACAAGGATAAAAATCTAAAAAAATAATATAATTTAATGATATTTATAATTAAACTTCTTTTTTTATGTTACTATTTTTATTTGGCAAAATGTCATTTCGAAAAGTATTTTTTAAAGTAATTAAATGTCAAATTATAAAAATAAATAATTAAAAGCTATATTTTTTGTTTGTTTAATGGTGTTCACAATATTTTTCTATTTATAAACTATGATTATTCACGTTTAATTGAAATAGTATCGTATATTGTCTTCTAAGCTATAAAGTACAGTAGTTCAAGGCTTCAATAATAGAATAATTTGCTGTTTTATCATAAAAAAAATAGTTAACCTTAACAAATAATAATCTGTTGAAATCAATAGGATCAATAACGTTCTGATTACGTGTTCTATAACAGAGATAAATAATTTTCTCATATAGAGTTCGTATTAAGGAACGTTTTTATGTTTATGAAATACATATATTGAATGAAGCTATTATATTTATATAATAGAAGTTGATTTTAGAATTATAGAAAGAGAAATTATTAAACTTCTTAATATTGATATAAGAATATTTGTGTTTAAAAGCTGAACATTTTAAATTATTGCATAATAATACGATTTTAGAATTATAGAAAGAGAAATTATTAAACTTCTTAATATTGATATAAGAATATTTATGTTTAAAAGCTGAACATTTTAAATTATTGCATAATTGTAAGCTATCTATTCGACATCGCTTATGTGTTGTCCCCAGTACTAAACAGGCATCGAAAGATAATCCTATAAAGAGACGTCTTTTTTAACAGTTTAAATAAAACTAACAGTTGTTGATCATGCGTGTATATTCGATCGAGGAAAGAAGGGCATCAATGAAATTCAATACTTTAAAATTTAAAATGAATCATAAATACAAATGCATATTGCTTGAACAAAAAACGCTTTTGAAAGGAAATTTGCATTTGCATTTATGATTTAGTTTAAATTTTAGAATAAAATATTGAATTTCATTGGAATTCTTTTCTCGACCAGTATAGAACATTTGTTAGTTTTATTTAAAAACTTATGAAAGATTTATCTATTGAGATACATTTCCCGAAAAGACGGAAGAAAAAAAAATTTTCTATGTATATTTTCGGCAAGTTAGAATTTGCATATCGTTTAAACTATAATAAATTTCTTCGCAAAATATCATTTGTTAACTACGAATTGCGGAAACGACTTTTAAACTTTTTGTTAATCTTGTTTAGAACGAATTTGCACGTTTTAGAACAAGAATTTAATGAAAATGAATTGAAATCATTACATAAATTCGATATAACAATCTCTATAATTAATTCTGATAATTTTTCTTTAATAAAACTTATAAATTTAACTATTATTAATGGCTTATAATTAAAATGAATATTTTTAACTTTCTTTTCGAATGATGCATTTTTATAAATATTTTTACTTGAATATTTTTATTAAACTGTAAAAAAACTTAAAATTTGAAAATGTACTTATTTGAAAATCACTAAACATAACGTGGAAACTTAATAAAATTCTTAACAACTGAAGTTAGATAAACAGCGAGTTGACTTTTCATATTCGCCTTCAGGCAATTCATGATCGCATCAATTCTAAACTGCAACTGTAAATATTTATATTCAGAAGGACATGTTTGGATGATAAAAAAAAGAGTTCCTATTCTGTATTTTTTCCTTTGTAATCTTAAAATATTTACTGAATTAGAAATACAGTATTTCATTGACAAAATGAAAAAACATGTTTTATTAGTAATCCTATCTCTAAATTAACTTTTAATGGCAAAGTTGAAAAAGAGAGAACATTATACAAAAGAACTGAAGTATAGAATGGTTGGATCCAATAAAAAATGTAAAAGCTTTATAAATAATTCAAAAAATTTATTCTAAAAGTAAATAATAATTTATAACATTATTATTATTCACTATTCACTTTCTATTTTATTATTTCGGTTGTTTGTATTAAATGATACTTAAAGTTCAAAAACAGAAATGATAGGATTTATTATATTTAAAAAATTACGTAAATATCACAAGGATGTGAAAAAGTAAACATAAATAAAAGTACATAAAATAAAACTAATTAAATTAATATAAATTATAAAGATAGTTAAATGAATATTAAGATTAAACTGAAAATTTTTCAAACAAAATTTCATTTTGTTTCTGGTTATGAAGAAAAGATATGATTTACAACAGATAAAAAAAAAGTTCCCGAAATCAAATCATTTACAGTTAAATGAATATTAAGATTAAACTGAAAATTTTTCAAACAAAATTTCATTTTGTTTCTGCTTATGAAGAATAGATATGATTTACAACAGATAAAATAAAAAAAGTTCCCGAAATCAAATCATTTACAAATAAGAATATTTTTTTAAAAAATATTCTTATTTTAAATTAGTCATTTTTGATATATTATTGAATATACTATATTATTAAATATGAACAAAAATTAGAATTGTCATGTAATAAACAAAATAATTTCTTAGATTAAAAAACAGTACATCGTTGCTGTCATCATCATCATCATCATCATCATCATTTCCGAAACAATGTTTTCCTCTCTAAAAACTGATAGATGAAAGGTTTAAAAAAGTAAAATTTTCTAGAAATATTTTAATGTTATACTCTTGCCAATGATTTAAACAAAATTGCAAATATAATTAACATAGATTGACGTTATGAGAATACAACTGAGAAAATCAAGATGTTAATACATTATTTATGAAACTGGCTCTGCATTCAAAAACTATGACTATTTGATTAAGCAAATTATTGCATAATACAAATAGTTTTTACAAACATTCAATTTAATAGAAATGTTTTAAATCATGTATAAACACAATATTATTTATTTTATAAAAATAATTTTAATCTTGCTTGTTTCTTCAATATTCTTATAGATTTAATATCTTAAATATTAGCAAAATGTAACACGTATCGATATGTATATTTATTATATTCAAAATATAATAAAAATCTATCTTTTAGCACTTAGGAGCACGAAAGATGCTACTTGTGCATGCTTGCACAAGTATATGCACATCACGACATGTATGGATATGTGCTATAAGTGTAAAGCAGCTCTGTCCATCATGTAGTTCCACTATTGTTTAAATGCAGATTGCACCAGTAGTAACCAGTTAATAGTGCTTATTGTGTTTACTTCATATCTTTTAAACATTTGGACAACATAATTAAAGATATAACATTTTTAATTATAATAAACTTTATAATTTTATTGATGATAAACAATATTTAGCAAGATTTGAGATTACTTGCTGCAAGTTTGTGTGGCACTGCACTTATACACACCATTCATATATAATTGTGTGGTGACCAAGGTGGTGACAGATTGGACCACTATGCAGCGCAATGATTTGACCTTGGTATGTCGTGCTATTGATAGATGCGAAATTTTTACAAAATATTTTCAAAACTTGTCACTGTACACTTACAAGCTATAAACTGTTATAAAAATGTTTATAATACTTAGATATTAAATTCTTATCAACTCCATAAGATCTTTTTCTTTGCTTTCTGAGATCTCTGGTTTTGCAGTGAATGCAAGGATAGGCATTAATCAAAAAGAAGGGAACATTGATAAATATTCTCTTCTTTTTGATTATATAGTTGATTCTTGAAAATTAGCATCTGAATATCACAGTTTGTAGAAAAGTGAATTCGGTGATTCTTTCAAAACTTTTAGGAATTTTACATCTCTAATCTTTATCCTTCCTATATTAATAGGGCCTATGCCTACTTGCAACTGTTTCAAATCATAAAAATCATCCCAACACATCTCATGTATGCAAAATGGTTCTTCAGTCTTCCTTGCAGTTCTAATTGCAGAAATTGAAGTTTCTGACATTTACATGGGGTCTCTTTTCAATTGACGTTTTATTTTTCTATCAAAGAAAGGCAGAATCACCTTCATTTTGTAAGTATTTTGTAATGAGGTATTTGTGAGTGAGCAATACTTTTTTACATTCAGGAACCGAACTCATACAAATATAGGGCAATCATAAATGTATTTTTTTGTTATCCTGCACAATTGTCAGAATAAAATATGAAGTCTTCCTCTCTGTTATCAAGTCTCTGTTATCTCGTCAGCTTTCTCTATCAAGTATCAAAGTACACAGGTTCCCAATTCATTCACACATGAAGGTCCATTGCTTTCATCCCAAAAATAGCATTCACAGAAATTATTTTGCAAATTGTAGACAGTAAAGTTCAATATGTTTAATTTTGATTTATAATAAAAAACTGATATGTCCCCTTCTAGCAACTGCATCACTGCTTGTAGATCATAGACAGCAACAACTGTATCTTCTATTTTTTTATTAATAACTTTATTCCTGCACCATTTTTCTAAATTCCGTTTATGTTTCACACCTTTTTTAATGGACTTGTCAAAATCATAATGTCTCCATTCAAAGCAGAATCACTTTTTCTCAAGGAAGGAAGGCATGCAGGATGGAGAAGTCCTCCACTTTTCAAATGCAAGCTATAAGCAATAGATATACCTATATTAGCTATATCATTGGGATCTTCAATGTCGAATTCACTTCTATCACTGGTTGATGCATTATTTTGGTTTGATATGTATGTTATATCAATTTCAGCATCATAACCTTCAGTATGTAATTGACTACTATATCTCATAGGACTGATTACTGTATTTAATAAATTTTCATGACTGCTCTAAAAAAACACTGAAATGAAGAAAATTGACGAGCTTAAACATTGCATCTTAAGTGGAAATAATGTCATAAATTATTAACAATAATGTCATAAGTCAAAATTTGAAAAAGTAATCGTGCTTGTGCAAAACTTATTTATAGCAAGAGTGTTATAATTATGTTTAGTTCCAATTAGATTCTTGTAAATTAACTTCAGGATTGGTAGAAATAATGTCATAAATAAAGATATTACAACCTTGGGTAGAGTGACTTTGCTAAAAGACTGTTCTATTTCAAAGTGTGACTATCTTGAATTCAAAGTATGATTATATCTGTATTCATATTTTTTATCATTAACACCACATGTTAAAATATAGTAATGCACTAATGGCTGTTAAATTTACCACTGATAAACTCATTAATTTTTAAAAATTTTGATTGATCTGATATATATATATATAATTATGTACATTGTTTTTTATTAATAGGTATTTAATTTATTATTTTATCATAATTAAATATTAACGTATCTTTTTATTAATATATTACAAAAATTCATTGTTCTGACTATGTAACTACAGGATATTTTCTGTAGTTATGTAGTCATGTAACACACAACTAGTAGGTAAAAACAGGGTATTGACCACAAGCTGATGCATTTATGTAATTCACTATAATGATCTATATTTTTCATGGCGAACGAAATACGCACTCGCCGATTTATTGTCTATACCAACATTTCTCAAACATTTTTCATTCACGACCCCATTTTTCATTACGAGATTTTTCGCAACCCTTTTTCATTCATGACCCCATTTTTCATTACGAGATTTTTCACGACCCCAAGTATTAAATATTTTCATTCACGACCCCATTTTTCATTATGAGATTTTTCGCAACCCCAGGCGTGTCAAACTTTTTTCCTTCACGACCCCATTTTTCATTACGAGATTTTTCGCGACCCTATCTGCTAGATCAGCGCTTCTCAAACTTTTTTCATGCATGACCCCATTTCATTCACGACCCCATTTTTCATTATGAGATTTTTCGTGACCCCATTTTTTATTACGAGCGCTTCTCAAACTTTTTTCATTCATGACCCCATTTTTCATTACTAGCTCTCAAACTTTTTTCATTCATCACCCCATTTTTCATTACGACATTTTTTGCCAACTTTTTTCATTCATGACCCCATTTTTCATTATGACATTTTTCCCGATCCCAGGTATTAAATATGAAATAAAACATACAAATACATAAATCATTTATACACATATTTAAATATGAAATAAAACATACAGGTATATAAATCATTTACACACTTAATTAAAATGAACACAATCAAAAAACATACAAGTACATAAATCATTTACACACTTATTAAGATGAACAATAACGTACAAGTATATAAGTCATTTACACACTTATTAAGATGAACACAACCACGAAAGTATATAAGTCATTTACACACTTATTAAGATGAACACAATCAACCAATCACTACATCATTTATACACTTATTAAGATGAACACAATCAGCCAATTACTTTCGCGACCCCAGGTATTAAATATGAAATAAAACGTACAAGTATATTTACACACTTATTAAGATGAACACAATCAACCAACTACACTGAAAATTTATAACACACTTATTAAGATGAACACAATCAACCAACTACACTGAAAATTCATGTGTTGTCATACGTTAAATATTGGGCAAAGTATTAAATATGGAATAAAACATATAAGTATATAAATCATTTACTTCAGATGAACACAATCAGCCAACTACACTGAAAATTCATATGTTGTCATAAGAACACAATCAGCCAACTACACTGAAAATACATATGTTGTCATACATTTAAAACGTACAAGTATATAAGTCATTTACACACTTATTAAGATGAACACAACAGCCAACTACATTGAAAATACATATGTTGTCATACGTTAAATATTGGAAACCAACTACACTGAAAATTCATATGCTGTCATATGTTAAATATTGGGCGTTTGTGAAATTGCATATAAACTGAAATTCATGTGTTTGAATTTAATTTTTGCGACCCCAGCATTTTGCTTTGCAACCCCATTTGGGGTTGCGACCCATAGTTTGAGAAGCGCTGATCTATATTATAAATTTTAAATGCATGAGATGATATATATAAATCAGAAGAATAGTTAAAAAAGTTCTTTCATTCCTCTCAAAGAGAAGCTGATAATCAAAGTTAATAATAAAAATTAATAAAAAAAAATGCATATATAACAGATCAATCAAAATATTTATATATTAATGGGATTTACAGCAGTAGCTATAGCAATAAGTAAAACATGCTCAACCAATATTGATACAAAAAAGACTAATCTTGCCTATACTGTACCGAATTTTGCAGCAATAAAGTTTTAACACAAGATATAACGTTTTTCGTACAAAATGTATAATGATAACATGACAATAGCAAAACATAACTGAGATATGACAGTGTTGCTAAGAACAGAAGTACTAAATTCTATGAGTGCAACAACAACATAACATACTTTCCAGAGGCGAGGTTTGCAAATTGAGTTTTGGCACTTTGCGAGATGAAAGTGTACCTCAAAGCAATTCCTTCTATATCATTAACTCAAAACTCCCAATTTTTGAGTTATGACTAAAGACTGGATATTTATGCAATTGCATATTTTTTTTGCTTACTTGTAGGTGACAGGAAGTCAATGCTATATACGTAATCACTTGTTTAAAAGCTCTGCATCAAGTTTTATTTTGCATATTTTGGGTAAAGTGCATAAATTTGCATATTTCAGGCAAACTACATATAAATTGTATATTTAATATTTGACTCAGTCCATATATTATTAATTATTTATTTTAACCAACTGGCTGTTCTACATTTAAAACAACATGTTCTATGAATTTTTGGTTTACTGAGCTATAGTTTCCATGATCTTTTTCAATTTTATTCTTGAGATAATATTGCAATTTTTAGCTGTTAAACAGGCGACATAAAATTTCACATTCCCATATAAAATATACATATTGGGTGATTTTATTTTTTAAATTGGCTACTTTCTGTTTGAAAGAGTTGGCAACTGTTTGTCAAAGTCAACTTCCTTGGGCAAATTGATTATGAGTTGGGCTGTTTGTTGTTAGAAATGCCGAAAACACCAATCCCCCTCAGTGCAAACCTTCGGAATTGGATTGCCACATATAATGAAGAGAGCGAAATTTTTCAACCGATGGCAAGGTAGTGTTCTGCCAGCCATGTGGAAAGCAATTAGCTGTTGAGAGGAAGTCGCAACTTGAGCAGAATGTGATCACAGGTACCTGGAACATTATTATTATTAGTTTAATTCATTCATTCCCTGACTTAGGTAGTTCCTTTTGCAAAAATATACTATAGAAGGGTGTTCAACCGAATTCTTGGTTTCAATTTCAGCCAATTCCGGCCCAAAATATGAGTTTCGGTTTTGGCGAAACGAGAACCAAAACCGAAAGTACGAGTGCCTATTCTTCTTGCCTTCAATGGTGCATTTTTTATATTGCCAAAACTCCGGATAGTGTTTTGGGCCAACAATGATATAACTTCCCAAAACTCCGGATAGTGTAAGAAGTATAACAATTTATAAATGAAAACTTTAAAAAAATAAAGTACAGTGGTACCTTGACTTAAGAGTTTAATTTATTTCATGATGGAGCTCGTAACTCGAATTACTCATATGTTGAATCAATTTTCCCCACTGAAATGAATTGAAATGCCATTAATCTGTTCTGGACCCCAAAAACACAGAATTTTTTGGTTATATGTTTTTAAATAAGACAAAATGTGCTTATAAATAACAAATACTGTATAAAAATACAATACAATAAAATGTATTGCAAGAAACTGGTTTTATTAGGTATAATGTACAGTATTTGCCATTGAGATCAGACAACTTGAAAATATTAGAAATATAACAGCTGAGTTAGTATTTCTCTCTTTAATACAATGTCGTGAAATTTTATAACAATTCTGTAAATTAATTTTATTACAGTATTTGACTTTCAAGCACTGTTAACCCCTAGAATTCTAGAACCCTTTAGAATATGCATAAGATTTAGTGCCGCTAGGCCTGATCATTTTTATCCGCATTTTTTTCTAGAAATATGAATTCTGTAAATTAATTTTATTACAGTATTTGACTTTCAAGCACTGTTAACCCCTAGAATCCTAGAACCCTTTAGAATATGCATAAGATTTAGTGCCGCTAGGCCTAATCATTTTTATCTGCATTTTTTTCTAGAAATATGAGTGCTAAAAAAATTCTAATCTGTTGGAGAGGTGTACAGTATTAATAGGTATATTGTATTTTGCTGTTGTTAATTTTTTTTTTACATTAATTTTTATTTTATTTTAAATGACAGTATTGAGGTTAACAAAGATCTGTCACAGGGGCAAAGTAAGTGCCGCCCAGGGCTGATGTTACACTCCGGACAGCAATTATTTTGTCGCTAGCCACTGCTCGTAATCCGAATTTTAGCTCACAACTCGAAGCAAAAGAGACTGCTCATATCTCAAAAAACTTGTAAGTTGAGACACTTGTAAGTTGAGGTACCACTGTATAGGTAAAAGTTATTCTCAGAAAAGATTATTCTGAAGCTTTTCTTTCAGGTGTACATAAAGCTGCCAGCAAATGGTCTATAAAAAAAACAGCAACTTCTGACGACTCTCCCAAGTCAGGAAGCTTCCACTTCACAGGAGTTATTTTATGCAGATTTGTGCACTGAGCTGGTTTCAGCAGATTTACCTCAATTACAAAATCCTGTTTTTAAAAATTTTCTTGTGAGAAATATACCAATAAACCCATTCCAGATGAGAGCACTTTGAGAAAGAATTACTTACATCCTTACTACCAAAAACTCTTCAACTATTAAAAGACAAAATCGGGAAAAATTTTGTGTATTTAATGGTTGACGAAACCACAGACACTCGTGGACAATCTATTGCAAATTTGATTATAGGCATTTTACATGGTAATTTACCAGGAGAATCTTACTTATTGTTATCCAAACAATTGGAGAAAACCAATTATGAAACAATTTGCAGGTTTGTGAATAATGGATTTAAAATTATATGGAATGATGATGGCATGGAAGACAGAGTATTACTTTTGTTGACCGATGCAGCTTCATACATGGTGAAGGCAGGACAATGCTTGAAACCATTCTACAAAAATCACATTCACATTTACTTGTGTGGCACACGCTGTCAATCGTCTTGCTGAGAAGGTCAGAGATCATTTCCCTGAGGTAAACATTCTTATTAATAATGGAAAAAAATACTTTTGTTCATACATGGTGAAGGCAGGACAATGCTTGAAACCATTCTACAAAAATCTCATTCACGTTTACTTGTGTGGCACACGCTGTCAATCGTCTTGCTGAGAAGGTTAGAGATCATTTCCCTGAGGTAAACATTCTTATTAATAATGGAAAAAAATACTTTTGAAGGCCCCATCTCGTGTTGCTGTTTATAAAGAAGTCATGGCAGACGCACCTCTACCACCTGTTCCTATTCTGACTAGGTGGGGAACATGGCTAACAACAGCATTATTTTATGCTGATAACTGGAAAAAATACATTCAAGTGATACAGCAGCTTGAGGCAGACAATGCTCAGTGTGTTTTCAAGGTGGAAAATATTATAAAAAATGGTAATGTTAATCAAGAATTAGCTTTCATAAAGGCACACTTGTCATTTTTAATCTGCACTATCACTAATTTGGAGAAACGTGGATTAGAACTGCATCAAAGCTTGAACATAATAGAGGAATGTGCAGAAAACAATCAATACAATTCCAGGAGAAGTAGGAAGTAAATAGAAAGAAAAGTTAATTGAGCTTTTAAAAAAAATGAAGGCTTAAAGGATTTAAAAAACATAAACAAAGTTTTAAATGGTGAAGGCGATGCTAATACAGATGTAAACTTAGGCAATATAACTTGTCCAAAAATCATGAGTAGCTACAAATTTGCTCCCATCACCTCTATAGATGTGGAACGATCTTTTTCGATGTACAAGCACATTCTCTCTGATTGCTGTCACAATTTTAAACATGACAATTTGGAAATGCATTTGTTCATCAACACCAACTTCAAAAATCTAATTTAGCAAGTAGAATTGTTAATCATATAATGCTTTCTTTGTTCAATAAACATGTTTTAAACACTTTACTGAGCTCTCCTGTATCAAGTTCAGGGATTTTTTTACTGCATATATTTTGCATATTTCACCTTTTGTTACTGCATATTTTATGGCATACTTTGACGGTTTTAGCTGCATAAAAATCCGGTCACTAGTTATGACATTCTTGAAGCAAATGAGCAAAAGGTAAAATGCAATATTTGTCTGTCTGTTCTACATAGGCTCCCAAACCATTTGACTTATTGGTATCAAACTTTATAAGATGACTTTCCATCACTCTGCAGGTAACATAGGATACAAAAATCAAAATCATCCCAAAGGGCAGGGCACAGTTGAGTCATTCTTTCTATCTGTTTGTTCCACTTAGGTTATCAAATCATTTGACCCATTGGCACAAAACTTTGCAGATACTCTCTGTGGATAATACATAGTACTCTAAGTCAAAATAACCTCAGGGATGGGGCATTTTAGGATCATAATTTAAATCCTTCAGCCTATTGTTTCAACTATTGTTAATATTGCAAAATATAAATATAAATATAAATATAAATAATAATAATAATAATAATAATAAAGACCTAATAAATAAACTCACTGACACACTCCAGGAAACATTAACCAAATTCACAGGTATGGATCCCACACAACATCCATGCATCCCTAAACTTCACAACTCAACAGTTGAACAATACACTACATTGTATGAACACACATTCTACCAAAACTTATTAATTCAGAAACAACACTCATAGAAATACATACATTTATTCTGCTGCATGTCACTACATACCTAGGTCTTAAAACACTTCCAAACAAGATGGGCACAAACACAAAACACCACTTAAAACCTGCCTGGCAAAAACGGCTCGAAAAACAAATAAATGAAATCAGAACAGAACTAGGTAGACTCACCCAATACACAAAAAACAACACATCCGCAAAACTCATGAAATCTATTAGAAAGATTTTCAGTAAACTAAAAACACACACGCCATGAAAACCACAACACACACATTAAAGAATACATAGACACACTAAAACAGAAACTTGCAGCAAAATCACAATGCCTGAAACAATACAAAACCAGCCTAGCATGTAAACAAGACAACATACTATTCACAAACAACAAAAAGACATTCTACAGACAAAAACACTAAAGAGCTTAGAGAGCAAATATCTACACAACAATCACTCACTAGCTTCTGGTCTGCCTGTCGGAGATACCAACACAACAATCAATCACTAGCTTCTGGTCTGCCCTGTGGGCAGTGCCAGTCACACACAACCAGAGAGCCAGCTGAATCGCAGAAGGCACATTAGATGACCGGAAGGCACAGAGACAGGCAAATTAGATGTACCAGAAATGCCCTATACCACCATTACTACTGAAAAACTCGCAAACACAATTAGATACACTCACAATTGGAAAACAGAAATGCCCTATACCACCATTACTACTGAAAAACTCGCAAACACAATTAGATACACTCATAATTGGAAAGCTCCTGGTGTAGATGGCATCCAGAATTTTTAGTACAAACATTTTACCTGTCTTCATGAGTTACTGGCCAAACATCTCAAACATCTCATTCACAAACCAAAAAAACACACCTTTCTTTCTTACACATGGCATCACTTTCATGAAATCCAAGAGCACAAACACTGGAACCATCACAATACAGACCAATCACATGTTTACCAACACTATACAAAATTTTAACCTCGTAAAATATACGCACACGTCAAAGAAAACAACATTCTCATAGAACAACAGAAAGGCTGCAGCAGAAGTCACATGGGGTGCAAAGAGCAACTGATCATTGACACAGATACTAAAACAAGTACACAGACAACACAGACACTTACACGCAGCTTATATAGATTACAAAAAAGCATTTGATACCATACCACATTCATGGCTCATACAGACAGTACAACTCTATAAAATCAATACCAAATACATCACATTCCTATAAAACATAATGCAACACTGGTGAACAACACTGCACGTAACCTAAATAATCACGTAGCCACAGAACCCATATGTATTAGACGTGGTATTTTCCAGGGTGATTCCCTCAGCCATAGAACCCATACACATTAGACGTGGTATTTTCCAGGGCAATTCACTCTTACACATTAGACGTGGTATTTTCCAGGGCGATTCCCAAAGCCCACTTTATTCTGTCTCGCCCTAAATCCACTCTCCAACAAACTGAACACATCGAACCATGATTACGACATAAACAAAACCGAACAACACACTACACACACTCACATCTCTTTTACATGGACAACTGTATACCTCAACACAAACACACAATTACAACAACATGGATGACATCAAAGTATACACCTTAACACAAACACAATTACAATGGCTGTTACAAATTACACACACATTTTCAAAAGACATACACATGGAGTTTGCCACAAATCATGCACACATTTTCAAAAGACATATGCATGGAGTTTGGCCTCGAAATCACACACACATTTTCAAAAGACATACACATGGAGTTTGGCCTAGATAAACTGTACGCCTCAACACAAACACAATTACAACAATTGTTACAAATCACTAACACATATTTTCAAAAGACATATGCATGGAATTTGGCCTTGACAAATGCAAAACAGTCTACATAGAAAAGGGAGTCCTAAAGAAAGGAAGCTTCACTCTTAATGGAGACACTATCGAATCCATGGAAGAGGGTGAAGTGTACAAGTATTCGGAGACACTATCAAATCCATGGAAGAGGGTGAGGTGTACAAGTATTTGAGATTCCAGCAAGCCAGACTCGCATAACAGAAGAAAACTAAACAAATATTATCAAAACTATACACCAACAGATTAAATAACATTCTCAAAACACATCTGAATGGAAAAAACACAGTGAAAGCCATCAACACATTTGCCATATCTATACTGACTTATTCCTTTGGAGAGATACAGTGAATACAGACAAAACTTGAATCACTCCAAAGAAAAACACGAACAACACTTACAAAATACCAGTACCATCATCCAAAATCTACCATAGAAAGAACTACTCTCCAATCGTGTCCGACATAGCACTTTGACCCGGAAATATTCCGTGCCCACATTGATGTACTATAACATAATAATAATAATAATAATAATAATAATAATTTAAATAGTTCCTGTAATTTATTAATTTTGTAAATTTTAGATGTTACCTAATTTTGTCAATATCCAATAAAACAGGTTGTGTACTTTTACTTTATGAAATGATTTTTTTTTAAAAACACTGTTAATTTTAAATGCATTTATTTATTAAGTATTATCTGAAATATTTGTCTATAAATTATTATTTAATCAAAAGAACTCTCTGTTACATTTGTATTTTTTATTTTCAAGAATATTTTCAACTATCCATGTGACCTGCTTCAATTATAGCTGTTTAGAATAAGAGAATTTATAATATATAGTTATTTAAATAATTAAGTTTAAATAATATGCATATTAAAAAACAATAAATTAATTTCTATTAGGGTAATGATCTTATAAATATATGCAATAAATAAAACATTTATTTAAAAAAAATTTTACCTTAATAGATTTTCAAATCCACATTCTGAACTATCTATAATATCATATGATTCTTTTCCTGTGGAATTTAACTCACTATAGAAACTTTTTTTAAATACAGGACTAGCTAGAGACAATATTAAACGATGACCAAAAAATTTCTTTTCATTAATGTTTAAAACAACATCACTCCACATTTTATTATTGAATAATGAAGTTATTCTTTCTTTTAATGTATAGAATTCAGTTTCTGTTTCTTCAGACTGAAATATTTAATTGAATAATAATATAATAAAACTGGCAAGAGTACAATTTAAAAAAAAAAATTTATATAATTTAATTATATTTAATTTTTTTTTTTTTAAAATAATTTTAAATAATTTAAATTTTTTTTTAAATTATCCGATCTAATATAATTTTTACATTTTCTTTATAATTTTTAAAAAATTTTCTCTTATTCTTTAAAACTGGCATAGCATTTACTTGCATTCATGAGAATTTGGTAGGGTCAAATAAAATTATATTAATAAATTATTGTCAATTCTAACAAAGATAATAGCTCAAAATCCAAAATCTAAATTACCTTGCCCTAATTTTAAAATATTGTATATTTAAAAGGTTATTATATTATCAGTTTGAGATGTCTTTAGTAAAGTAATAGTAAATAAAACTGTGGAGAATTGCAATTATACAATTGTACCATATGTACTTTCTCCATTTGTGTAAACCAGAGATGCACAGATTTGTTAAGACTAATGGCTGCATGGATTCATCGTAACTTATAGGAGGGCCACCAAAAAACACCACAAAAATTATATATCATATCATGTTTATTAATTACATATTACAAAGAAACTTAATCAAAATTAAACAAAGATTTTTTAATAGGATGCATGGTATTGCATTGATTTAACAATTCTTTTTCATGTTAGGTTCAATATTTGTAGTAGCAAAGGCAAAACTGATTCTAAATTTTCATTAGCTAAGTGACAGTGCTACCTTGTGCACATGTACAATTTTTTTAAAGTACCTATTTCACACATACTGTATAGTAAAAATTAAAAAAAAAATGTTTATTATTGCAAATATGATTATTAATTTTTCATTATTGTTTAAAAACATTATTATTGAACCACTATAAACATAATTTCACATCATAAAAATGTTACTTGAAAATTCATTGTTCAAACTACAAATAATATTTCGTTGATTGAGTGACTTATTAAAATAATACATGGTTAGACGAACTGCCAACAAATCAACAGAGGGTTGCATGCAGCCTGTGGTTTGTGCATCCTTGGTAAAACTAATAAATCAGAAAGAAAGCGAAGTGTAAGGTCTTCATGGGCAGAATTTGTTGCTCATTGTGGAAAATTCTCTGAATAAAACGGGAAAAAGAAAAGAAGGGAGATTGATTATATAAAATTATAAATAAGAGAAATATCTATGTATTAAATGTAAAGAAAGGAAGATAAATATCCAGAGAATGATGTTAAATTATAACAAGGATAAACAAGTAATTAATGCATATTATTTAATCACAGACTTTTGTATATAATGATATAAATCACAAAGAAAACATGATATAATAATCACTAAGCTAGATCAAATTGCATGCAGTGTTGCCAAGAATGCAAAGACAAATGAAATATTAGACTTGATATAAACAAATAAAAGAGAAAATAAAGGAAGTTGAAAGAAAATAAAAAGACAGAGGAGTGCTTATTAGAAGTGATTGAAATCAGATGCAATAAAATGAGTTTTGAAACTCAGTGAAGAGTAACTTCCAACTAACAATTTATTCATCACTTCTTTTTATCATCAAGTTTAAAAGACTGGAAGGACTTTTCAATGAAATAACAATCACCTAGGACTTTTTTAATCTTTCTCTAAGGACCACTGAACTATAGACCAATATCAGGATACTGTGAAGACTACATCTCTTAAACCTCTGGCAGAAGACAACAGCTCTCAGAATAAATTAAGAACTCTAAATATGTGAGAGAGCTAGCATCATTTGTACAGAGATCTCTCTCAATAAAGAATTTATTCATAAACTATATTGTTGTCTGTCATTGCATCACTGGAGATTTCCTCCTCTCCATCACAAAAGCGTGACAGTATCTTCATTTTGGCTATAAAATATATTATATCCTGATGCTACAATCACCCTGCAAACTCCAACAAAACTATTACTAGAGATATCACAAAACTGATGTATTAAATATTTTCTTTATAAATAAGGAAGTAACTTTTAATTTAATTTTGAAACTAGGGCATAGTAATTTAAATCTTATATTTGAAACATATTCTAAATTACAAAAGTGAAAAAAATCCTTTAATTTATCATTCTCTGGATATGAAACTGAAATCAAAAGTAATAGAAGTAACTTCTTAATAATTTTGTTAAAACAGTATTACTAATGCAAGTAGTCCTCAATTTACAAAGATGATGAAATCTGTAATTCTATGATTGGTAATGTAATTCAATAGGTTGAGTCCCTGATCCAACAAGAAAATATGGAAAGTGTCCTTTTTTTATATCTGATTATTGTAGTTTTGTGTTCTTTATGTTTATTAAGATAATATATAGGGTCCCAATAAATATTAGAAGGGAGAAATTCATAAATTTTGGGGATTTTCAATTTCTGTTTGTTTCGACTTAGGATGACAAGATTTTGTTTCGAACCTCATTGTAAGTTGAGGACTATCTCTATAAATACCTTTTTATAACAAAAATTTATAATGGTTCTTAAATTTATAAAATTCTTGTGAAGCACAGTATTAGAAAATGCAGGAAAATCCACTAAAAATCTTTGTTATATAATGGAATATTTATTTCAAATTCTTGATGGTCATGTTTTTTATTGTTATTTTAATTGAAAGAAGCATAATAGGGATATTCTTTTTCAAAAATTTTGTATATACATATATTGATATTTTCATATTTTAATATTTTTAAAAATACATAATAGTTGCTAATATTATAACTTATAATATATTCCATTGCTGCTTTATGCAATTTATACCTATTTTTGGCTTTGAAATTGCTATACCTAGATAACTCATCTATTTCCAATTTTATATATATTCCAGTTTCTTATCTGTTGAATTAATGAGTTTTGCTATACAAAGATAATTTGGGGAATAAATTAAATATTGCTTAAAAATTATTATTATACATTTTAATTTCATTTAGATGACTATACAAATAATTGCAGGATTAATAATTCTGAGGACTTTTCTATGAATATGGTATATAATTAGAAGTAAAACAGTAACTATCCTTCTTGTTAACTTAAAATACTTTACAATTTTTTATCATAAATTAAAGCTTTTGTTGATATGTAGATCTTTCACATATCCCCATTGTTTTTCCTTGTAATTCACCTACATTTTTCTAAGAGAAAAACTATGAACAAAAATAATTCATTTATTCTAAGCAACTATTTAATTACAAAAATTCTTCAAACTCATTTGATAATTTTTTTTATTACCTATAGTTTCTATAAACCCATTTTTTCTAGAATTTACCTCTAGGAAAAACATCCCGTGATGTCATAGCTTTTAAATGAATTATGAAAAAGGCAGAACTTACTTCTTCCTATTAGTTCAGATTTTTAATAGCAGTTAACAAAAAGTTCTTTTCAAATATTTATTATAATGCAATAAAAATAAAATTTTAAAAATGCATTGCCATCTTATTTGTTCAGAAATTAATCTTTACTGAAATTATTATACTGTATTTTCTTTTTACTTATTTAATTATTAAAAGAATTAAATGATTATATATATATAAATAAAACACACCAATATTTTCAATACAGGCATCCCTCCTATAACACGGCTTCCCACAACACTGTTTTGCTCCAACATGATTTGAAAATTGCAGAAACCCTCATATAACATGATACTTTCACAACATGGTTCTTACTTAACACATTTAGAAAACTGCATTTACTCTTCTACAACACAAAACATTTTCATTAATTTCTGTAAATCCATACTAGGTTTACACAATACACACATAAAATGCAATTATTAGAAATACTTTGCTAACATTAGTCATAAATGCAATTTCACTGAGAGGGACGACATGCAGTCTATTTTCGATTTCAAATTGAAATTGAGTTAATTGGAAACCATTGAATATTTTGTGTTCCAAATGTTCAGTTCTTGGATAAATAAGCTTTTATTCTTCAATAGAGGAATGTGAAAAGAATTGAAATTGAGTTAATTGGAAACCATTGAATATTTTGTGTTCCAAATGTTCAGTTCTCGGATAAATAAGCTTTTATTCTTCAATAGAGGAATGTGAAAGAACAGAAAAACTTTTTTATTCATAAATTTTTTAATGTATATGTTAAGGTATGATTGTTTTCTAGCAGATTGTAGCAGATTAGATTACAAATTTTGTAAAAAGAGTGGAGATACACTAATTAAATGTGGGAAAAAGTTTAGAAAGTGAAGTTGATATTGTTAAAAAGAAAAAAATAATGCATAAAAAAGTTCAGAAAGTGAAGTTGATACTGTTAAAGAAAAAAAAAACAGTTCTCATTTTAACGAAACAGTAGTAAAGATGATATAATTATCATATGAATGTTATATAGGCTATATACTTTTTCTTTTCCTTCTGTTTAACATATATTGTTTTTTTAAGGGCTTATGTTGTTATATTTTTTCTTTCTTTATGTTTCATGTTATTAATATTCTTAATAAACATTAAGTTTCTTACGTGGAACTAAAGAAAGTTATTTGTTTTGAATTGGTTTTGGAACATAATTCTCCTTTTTGTATTGGCTCTGGGTCTCATATAACACGATTTCATACAACACGGTGTTTTTCAGGAACCTATCTACCATGTTATAGGAGGGATACCTGTACACAAATATTTTCAATGTATATATATATTGAAAATATAAATTCTTTTAATTTTTTTTGTGTATGAAATGATATTTGGCAGTGTTGGAAAAAATGTAAATGCAAACTAACAATGTCTAAAAATATAGATAATGCAAAGCATAAACACAGATAAAATAAATTTCTATAACTTTGCTATATAAAGCAGACATATTCAACATCTAATAAACAGTTTTCATTTTCAACAGTTCATCTGATAATCAGACTTATTTTGTTCTACATACATATATATTAAAGAGGCTATATGTTGTTCTAAATGATTCATTACAGTTTATGATAGTCTATACAGGGTGGAAGAAAAGTCAGTTACCCTAAAAATAATTTAATAAATATTATAGATTTCAAAAATCTGTTAATGCCAACAAACAAGATGATACCATCATCGGTGAGCTACCTGATGGTATCTTCAAATAAACTGATTATGCAAATCCTATATCATAAACTGCAACTCATATAGAAAATTTTCATAGAAACTTGTTCAGCATTCAGTTCTGAACAGTTAAAAACAATTTATCAAAATCAGAAGTATAGTTAACTCATATAGAAAATTTTCATAGAAACTTGTTCAGCATTCAGTTCTGAACAGTTAAAAAAAATTTATCAAAATCAGATATATAGTTTGCCCAAAAATGAAACAAAAACATTTTTACCTACAAATCATGTCACATTCCCTTCCATTTCTAGTTCTGGAAATTTTTGGAGGTTTCCACAACAGCAGCATTTTCCTGTTCAACTGACATAAAAAGCTACATTCGCACACGTGAAATTCAATATACAGTCTATGACAAAAAGGTTTTGACATCTACCGTAGGGACTGCATTAGAGGAAGTAGTTTCGATTGTAAAGTCTGGAAAATCTCCACACAGCAGCTTGTAATGAAATAGACTGTTCTTACCGCGGTAAAAATAGGGGACGGGAATATTTCACAGAGGGGAGAATTTCTATGACGTACTTGACACGAGTAATGCAATCTGTATTCTTCTTTCACTTTCCATTTTATAAAACACAGAAGACAATTTTATTTTTTATTATGCTCTTTACAAGTTATAAAAACTCAGTATTGAAATTAATGTCAATATAGTTTAGATAATTGTATACTGTTTTGTTTTTTGTTCTGTGAATATAGAAGTGAAAATTTTTAAGTTTAAAAATCTTATTTCGATATGATTTTTTCATATAAAATTTGTTTTTAATTGTAAGATAAAAAATA
>AYEL01074242.1:0-22014 GCA_000484575.1 Olivierus martensii | reverse complement strand
TAAAATATGTAATTCGTAGGTAAATAAATAATAGGTACCTAATTATTATTATTTTACCTATTTTAATGATTTATTAAAATAGGTACCTAATTATTAGTTTTTTACCAATCTCCATCTTCAATATTGGGCCTCTGATATTCACGCCTCGCCGGCTAATTATAGAAGACCATTGATCTAATGCTTCTTTGACTTCTGGATCCTTTCCATTACACTTTCTTCTCGATGTTTCTGGAATTTCTTTCTGTAATGTCCACTCCTTACGCAGTTGATTTTCTTTTTGTAGGAGACGCATCTATGGTAGATTTTGATTTATTTCAACAAGTCTACAATGGCTTGTATTAAATGGCTGACTTTTAATTTTATTCAGCCAAGCAATTTTATTTGATATATATATACATATAGGCCTATACAGTGGATTCCACTTAACTGGGACACGTTGGGTCTAAGTCATTTTGGCCTAATTAAGCCGCTCTATTAAACGAAGTAGTAATAAATTCTAAAATATGTAATTCGTAGGTAAATAAATAATAGGTACCTAATTATTATTATTTTACCTATTTTAATGATTTATTAAAATAGGTACCTAATTATTAGTTTTTTACCAATCTCCATCTTCAATATTGGGCCTCTGATATTTCCACTGTATGTATATATATAATCACAATACATATAAAAATAATAATTATACAATTAAAAACAAATAATTTAATTTTACAAAATCATAAACTATCAAGTTCTGCTGCCTATGAAAAATACAAGATATCCACAAGCACTTTAAGCAGGTATGTAGTAAGTATCTAATAATAAATTGTGTATTTTTCCTGCTTAAAATGCATGTGGATTCCTTGTCTTTAATTTTACAAAATTGTTAAAAATATGATACAAACTATTATCAGTGCCATTGGAATTTGCATTTATTCTGAGATATTATATGAAGTAAAATATTTTTAAAAAATATTATTTAGAGAAAATGCATAGCATTTATTATTCAGTTTAAACATTTTCTGTAAGCAGAATTTTTGTTATAAAAAACCTTTATCAAATTTGAAGTCTTGAATCTCTAGCTGAGTTCTATTTCCTATATCTCTAAACTGTAACTGATTCGGAGATACAGTGCCAAAACATTCCTAATTTAATAAAAATTAAAATAGTAACTAGTAAAAGTTACTATTAATTTCTGTGCAAATATTTTGCAGAAGTTGCTATCAACTGCTGCGAAAATATATCTGGCATATAATTTTTCCTTATTTTCACATAAGCATATGTGATATATTTTTACAGGTTTAAAGTTTATACAATATTTTTTTTTTAGAAAATAATCAAAATTTAAAAACATTTTTTTGTTTCAGCATTAATAGATGTTTAATATAATATTGTTAGATTAAATTATTATTGTTAAAAAAAAATGTAAACTCTCATGAAAAAAATTGCTGAGATTATATTTTCAAAATTATTAAATATAGTGGGTTCTTGTTTAATGTCATGTTAGGATCCTAAAAATTATGTGATTAATTAAAACCAAAAACTTTACTGACCTAGCATATAAATTTTCCAAGAGATGGATTCCTAATTTTCAATCCTGAATCTCTGAATGAAAATCAATCCAGCAGAATGCTTTCTGTGCTATATAGTTTAATTAATATATTGCTTGTAAACAATATATATATTGATACTTGAATTAATACACATATAAAATATGGTTACCTTGTTTTCTCTTTATTATAAAGAGAAATATAAGAAAATGAGCTTCATTCTGTTTCATTGCCTTAAAAATTTTAATTTTTCATTAATTAATTTAATTTATGCCGATGATGTAATAGCAAAACAATGATAAGTGAGATAACATTAAATGAGAACTCACTGTACATCAAAACAAACAATAACTTTCAGAGAAGTGATTTAGACCACATCTCTAATCTGGAACTAGTTTAGGCCAAAGGTATCAGATAATTGCATTTCATGAAGGTGATTTAGGTATAAACCTAGTCCATATTCAGGATGAATGCCAGTTTTAAGCCTTGCTTTCTAGACCTGAGCAGAGCTGATCTTATCCAAGTCTAGATTTTCGAGCATATGCAGTTCAGACAAAATCCACGAGT
This sequence comes from Olivierus martensii, assembly GCA_000484575.1. Taxonomy (NCBI): domain Eukaryota; kingdom Metazoa; phylum Arthropoda; class Arachnida; order Scorpiones; family Buthidae; genus Olivierus; species Olivierus martensii. The sequence goes on along the minus strand of AYEL01074242.1, from coordinate 19,915 downwards.
GTAGCCATTTTATTGTGTTGTTTATCTTTAATATCATGGATATTTTTATGCACTTTTAAGTATAATAAACAGATAAAATTGTCAATCATCATCATCATCATCAATATAGCAAATTTCAAGACTATAGTATTTTGAAAGATTAAAGTAATCTCAAAATTTATTCAGGCAATGAATTTTGGAGAAGATACAGATTCTCTAAAGCTGGATTCATTCACATTTCACATCATATTGAAAAAGAAATAAAGCACATGGATAACTGAGGTTCCCCCTTAAGACAACAACAATTAGTGCTTGTGATTTTTTACATCTGGAAGTTTCCTAGTAGTAGCTGGCAATTTGAATGATGTATCAATAGCCACTGTTTACAAATATGTAATAAAATAAGGATTTCTGAAATACGAGTGCAGTAGACCTATGTATTTTACAATAAACTCCACTAATATAGATAATTTTATTTAAAGTAAAAAAAAATATATATATATAAATTTTGCATTACAAAGGGTATTTTAATTCAAGATTTTATCAATTAATACAAAATATTTGTTTCAGAACTATTCAAGTTGTTGTTATAGCTTTAATTAAGAATAAAAATAGAGAAATTGTATTCAACAGAATCAGAATTATCATCAGTAATGCAGAAGGTCTCCAATCTCTCAAAAGACAACTCTAGTTGTTGTTATAGCTTTAATTAAGAATAAAAATAGAGAAATTGTATTCAACAGAATCATTATCATCAGTAATGCAGAAGGTCTCCAATCTCTCAAAAGACAACTTTCTAGGCATAATTGGAGCAATTTATTGTATATAAATATCTAAGGCATATCCTGACATCAGTGATGGACAGGTGTCTAACAACAGAAAGTCATTTTATTCAATTAATTGCCAAGTAAGTTGTAGATATACTTATTTAATTAAAACTGTATGTAGATTTTACACGCTAGTGTGATCTTATTCTGCCAATTTTTGCATTGCCTAATTGCTAATTTTTTTATAAACATTTAATATTCCTTAAATAAAGCAAATTTAAAAAAATAAGATATTACAAAATATTCTTATACAAAACTTTTTTGTACAAGTAAAGTTATTTGTTTTATGTCAGCTGCAAAATATACACATCTAACATAATTATACTTTCTATAAGCAAAATAATTAACAATTTATTAGCATTTGAGAAATAGTATTTGATGGAACATTAACTGTACCAATTAAATGATAAAAGTAATACATTTTTACAATCATGCTTCATCTTTATAGAATAATGTATTCTTTGTATTAAATTATTTTTAATCCTTTGGATCTTGGTAACAGGCTGACAAAATTTTTCAATTTTGAAAATTTATTTATTTATTTCACATACCATTATAAACCAGATTTAACTTTAATATACATTTTAACCCATATTTAATTTTAATATAAAGGAATTTTTATCATCAACTTTAGGCTATTTGTGATGGAAACATGATTATAAGAAACATTGTGGGTAGATGGCCCTGATCTACTCATGACAGCAGAATATTTGAGAATTGTAGCATAAAGGAATATTTACATCAAGGCCACATTAATGGATATATGGTTGGCAATTCAGATTATCCCTGTCTATTTTACCTAATGACACCTTTTTTGAATCTACAAACACTGGTGAGAGAAGATATAATAGAGCCCAGTACAAAGCAAGAAATATTATTGAGAGATTATTTGGAGTATGGAAAAGACAATTTCTGTATATTGGTAGTTGTTTAAGAACCAAACTACTAAATACACTCAATATAATTATAACTATAGTTGTTTTGCATAATTGGCCAATCAATTTGAAAGAACAATTTTTTAAATGATAATCAGCCTAATGATCATAATGACAACAACATTCATAATCATTCAAATAATTCTGGATTTGCTCTCAGAAGAATTATTATACAGTTCATTTTAGTAACTGAACAGCATAACAATCAAAAGGTCCTTTTTAGGACCACTAAATTTTGATAGAATTTTGATAGAATTAATAAAGTTTAAATTTGATACCATATTTAATGTTATAAATGAATTATTTAAAAATTAAATCATTTATACATAAAGTAACTTATGTTCAAAATCTTGTGTTGTATTTTCTATTATTGAAATAAAGTTTCAAATAAAATATAAATTTAAAAATTGCTAAGATTACAGTATGTAATGACTTACATTTCAATAAAAAAAGAAATATACAGGTATTTTTAATAATTTTTTTTATTAGTTCTTTAATTGCTATTTTACAGCAAAGTTTACAAAAATTATGACATCAACATATTGTGTATCCCTTATTTAATTCATAACTTGTGGATTAGTAATTACGTTAAGAAAACACGTGATAGTTTCTTTGCATTTCTCTCCTTCTGCATTGTTGCAAAACAATAAATTCAAAACTAGCACAAGACTGCAGAAATTACTTTATTTGACAAACATTTTCAACCCTCCTTTGGGATCATCAAAAACGATTGTCAAATAAAGTAATTTCTGCAATCTTGTGCTAGTTTTGAATTTACTGTTTCACATGTGATAATTTTAATATTCTGTTATTATTACAGTATTTCCTTAGAAGAAAATTTCTAAAATTAATTATAATATGAACTAGGTAGAAATTCATTTTAAGAGACTGAAACATTGGTTTATTATAATTTAATAAAAGCTTTATATCCAAAATCATACAATACCCATTGTGAAATTTAACATAGCAGTTTTTGATACTCATTTGAAATATAATTTCTTCCATCAAGTTTAATAAGTGAAGATACTGTGAATTCCAGAATAAAATAAAAATTTAGATAATTCTTATTATTGGAGATTTAGAAAAGATTATAACATTCTTACCAGCAAGGGAACTATCGGTTGATAAATATATTACTCTCTTAAATAATTCATCATCACAGGTTTGCTATAGATGAAAAATTTACAATAGGCTACCTCTTTAAAAAAAAATATTGGCTCTGAAAAGAGCTGTTTTAAAAATAATAAATTACTGCCTTATGAATTTTCAGCTCCTCTTAAAAATCATCAGGCAGTACATTTGCTTGATCTTAAATTTTTCCACATCTCTCAGCTTCTTGCTACAACTTTTCAGTTTTAGCAAGAAGCTGTGATTTACAGTGTGATATTAAATTTTCAGTTTTTCCTGGCCTCCTTTAATAACTCACATTGTAAATCATGTTGTTCTTACTTTGCTCTTGTAATTTTCTGCTACAAAATGAAACACATTTTATAATAATTCACTTAGATGAATATAATATTTCTTCTCTCTTCTTCTATACATGTACACATATATATGTATGATTTCAATAAAAATATTTAACAATATATCATAAGGATAAAATATTTAACAATATATCTAGTAAGGAATAACTTAAAACTTCAGATAAGTAATATAAATAATTCATTTCAGCATAAATTAATATATTACATACTTCTTTCTTTTGTTGATTAAACAACTGTTCTAATTTTATCATTACCATTACCAGCGAAAAGTACATCTAAAGAAACATCTGATTGATTAAATTAGCTTGTTGACATTTTGATGTTTCCAGATTGCTACAAATAGATGCATTCAAATCAACATTGACTTCAGTTATACTCCTCAGTGGAAAAAATGGATCATCTGCAATGGCTATATTAAGTTGCCAAGAAGAGCTAGGATAGTTGTTATTGAACTGGTAAGAGATGCTGATGGAGGTCAATTTAACAGAATTCCATCTGCTATTTGTTTCTTTCTTGGCCTCGTGTTTCCAGATTGCTACAAATAGATGCATTCAAATCAACATTGACTTCAGTTATACTCCACAGTGGAAAAAATGGATCATCTGCAATGGCTATATTAAGTTGTCAAGAAGAGCTAGGATAGTTGTTATTGAACTGGTAAGAGATGCTGGTGGAGGTCAAATTTAACAGAATTCCATCTGCTATTTGTTTCTTTCTTGGCCTTTATTTTTTGTTTATATTTATTTTACATATAAATATAAACAAAAACTGGATTGTTGGAAAATTGGAAAATTTACCTTATAATTTATCCAAAATTAATTTATCACATTAAAAATATCATTTAAAATCATTTGAAGATGGTAAATGCTAATAGATAAACACCAATTAGAATGAAAATTTATAAACAACTCTGCTAATTTGAAATGTTTGCAATTTATACAATATTTTCTAAGCAACTTATATGCATTTACAGATAATATATATATTTTTAAAAATGAAAACGTGTATTAATTTACTGTAAATTAATAAACCTATATGCTGAAATGTAAAAATGATTTGTTAGTATATTACATATTCAGAAATGTAAAACTTCAAATCTACTTACACAATTCGAACAAAACAGCACTAAATCGCAGCACATTTAAAACATTTTATTAAACAAATTATCGCTAACGTTTTCGGCTATACGGCCATCATCAGGCACATTTGAATTTATACATTCTAAAAAAAAATATAGTTTCCTTGACAACGAACCAAACAACCATGACGTCACTTACATTGAGAAATAGTTAGTTATGTTCTGGTTACGGTTATGTGCAAAAATCTAGTACAAATAATAAATAAAAGATAAAAATTATACAATTATTAAGAGAATAACATAACTTTTTTTGGACCTAGAAATCAAAATAAACCTAGGGAACAACCAGTGTTTATAGCAGTGTTTCTCAAACTATTTTAAATCATGGCGCACTTGTAGAGTAATCCCTGCACCTAGCGCGCAGTATCAATTTGATACAACTTAAACAATTCATAAAAAATAATTAATTATGAAATTTTTTAAAAAATCTGGAAAAATTTCTAGCTTCCTAACTTTCTAGTAGATATCAGATGCACCGAACCAATTTTGCATTAACTCCATCATTTTTTAAATAAAAAATATACGTATATTAATTTGATACGCGCGAGCAATTAAGTTATTTTTTTTTTAATAATAGATGTTATCGATTTCTAAAAATAGCTTACGCGACGTCATCGAGACGTCAAAAGTGTCAATTACTTTTGTGTTTTGCAGTGAAGTATACACTAGATTTTTACAGTTTATTGTTAAATTTTTATTTTTCCTCCTTTTTAAAACCTAGTTTATTTAATCTTTTGCAGTGAAGTATACACTAGATTTTTACAGTTTATTGTTAAATTTTTATTTTTCCTCCATTTTAAAACCTAGTTTATTTAATCTATTATACTTGTATGTATGATTAAACTATTTTAGTCATATATAAAATAAAAATAATGTATTTTTTAGCCATCAAAGTATTAATATATTAATATGATGGTTAATCCAGAATCAGTTCTCTTATTCGGATGTTATCTTCCAATAACGTCTCCTTCTCAATCATGGAATCACAAACTGTTGTTTTGTCTCAAAATTTGTGTCACTTCCAAGATATGTCTTGATATTTCATTGAACAAGATTGACCGATAAATAATTTTTTTCCAATTTAAATCTTTTTTTTTATTGCGTTGTGATTACTTTCCTGTCCAGGTAAAAGTCGACTGCTTAATCTTACTCAATAAAAATTTTGAGTAATCTCCCAGAAAATGCAACTAATCCTAGCCTCTGTAGAGAATTAGTCGACTGCTTGAATTTCGACTTTCTCCTGAACTGACTTGTGAGTCTCAGCGCAGACTGTCCTTTCTCTGTCACTCCGGTCCCGGAAAACTCTCTGATCTATCTCTCTTTCATCTTTTGTCGGGGAAAGAAGACGTCATGCGTGTTTTCCTTTTTTTTCTTTTTGTACTGCCTTCCCGGGGAAATGTAGGATGTTTATCTTCTATTGTCTTTCGATGTCGTCTTCTCGTTAATTTCAAATGACACCTACGTACTATTTCGTTATAATTTATTTTATAGGAGACAAGAGTCCACTGGTTTGATAATACGATTATATGAAACATTATCGTATTTCTCCTATTAATGCGTCTCTCTCTCCCCCTCCAAATTCCTTTCTTCGTCTCTTTTTAATTGAACCGGAAAGAAACGGAGATTTATAAGTGAAAAAACACACGCTACATCCAACCCGAACCCGAATTTCTATCCCTCACATTTTTATCACTTTACATTTTTCTTCTCCGGGTTTGTTTTGGCGACACCTGCATGTAATAGTACTCTCTGTTGATCATATAGTTTCTATCGTTTATTATTCTTTATATCGTGGCGGACAAGGTTCTTCGTGCCGGGCGGTACGATATATTTTTTTTTATCATGTCCCCACACCGATTTTAACAATTGTTTGCTATCAGTTCTAAAAGTATTCCTATTCGTATTTACGATAGACCACTTGTAACCGAAGAAGGCGTCAGTGATTGGTTTAAAAAGTTATAATTATGTTGAAAATTTTCGTTAATTATTTGAACTTGTCCGTCATTTAGTTTTGGTCGTTTACTTGGTGAAGTTCGTCTACTATGGAAAATAAGAAGTTTCATCCATTAGATCTTATAGGTGTTGAAGAAGATTTGGAGCATAATTCGGAAGATGTAATATCATCTGAAGAAGAGCAAGATACAGTAGAAAAAAAAAGTGAAAATACGGATACATTAGAAGAATTTTCATCATCAAACAGTGAAAGTATGTATGATTCCTCTTATTATTTGGGGAGAGATAATGTAACTAAATGGTAGGGCCTATACGAGAGAATCTCCTCAAAAAGTAAGAACACGTAAAGAAAATATAATTATTCATTTGCCTGGTCCGACTGGTTCGGCAAAAAATACTAGAACGGTACTAGAATGTTGGAACCAATTTTTTGATAATGGTATTTTAGAATGCATTTTAAAAAATACGAATAAGTATATTGAAAATATAAAGGAAAAATATTTTCGACAAAGAGATGCCAATCGTACAACTTTATCGGAATTAAAAGCGCTGTTAGGATTATTATACTTGATTGGAGTTAACAAAAGCAACAGACTAAATACTGCAGATATAGTATTTGGACCGGAGATAGAACTGGAATAGAAATGATAAAATCAGTGATGTCAGAAAAACGTTTTAGATTTTTATTGCAATGTCTATCGTTTCGACGATAAGAGCACCAGAGAAGAAAGATTAAAACTTGATAAGTTGGCAGCAATGCGATATTTATTCGAGAAGTTTGTAAAAAATTGTCAAAATAGTTATTCTCTTTCAGAATATGTAACAATTGATGAGAAACTGGAAGGTTTCCGAGGCAGATGCAAGTTTCGACAATACATACAGTACCTTCTAAACCTTCAAAATATGGAATAAAAATTTTTGCTCTTGTCGATGTTAGAACATTTTTTACATCAAAACTTGAAGTTTATGTTGGTGTACAACAAAAAGGACCATTTTATGTTAATAATTCTCCTTTTGAATTGGTCCAGAGACTTTGTGAAAACATAATGGGAACTGGTAGAAATGTGACAACTGATAATTGGTTCACAGGATATGATCTGGCATTAAAATTATTATCAAAAAAATTAACACTTGTTGGAACAATAAGAAAAAATAAAGGTGTAATACCTCCAATTTTTAATAATGCTAAAAACAGAACACTATACAGTAGTTTATTTGGATTTCAAAAGAGTTGCACTCTCGTTTCTTATACTCCTAAAAGTAAAAAAAAACGCAATATTGTTATCAACAATGCATCACGATTCCAAAATAGATGATAACATAGGAGAGAAGCAAAAATCTGAAATTGTCACCTTCTATAATTTAACCAAAGGAGGTATTGATGTTGTTGACGAAATGTCTTCATTATACAATTGTGCGAGAAATACACGAAGATGGCCAATGGTAATATTTTATTCGTTGAAGAATATTGCAGGAATAAATTCCCAAATAATTCACTGTTCAAATGGCAATGAATCAGGTGTAAAATGTAGAAGAAATTATTTGAAAAAAAACTTTATACTTTACAATCATTAAAATAATTAAAATAAAAATTTTCATTTATAACTCATTTTTATTAATTTTATAATGATTACAGATACAGTATTTATCTCCATGCCTAATGGCGCTTGCGACATACGCGCGCAATCAGAATTAAATATTTAAATTTGTAAATTTGTTATAAAAAAAGTTTATAAAATCATTCAGATACATTAAAAAAATTAATAAAATATAACAATTTCGATAACTTAGTAAAATAAATTTATTTTTAGAAAAATCTGAAGAATTACAAGCTTTTATATATAATTAGAAATGACGAAAGCGCCCAGTCACTAAATTGTTATCAGCAGAAAAATTTGGCATTCATAGTATATCTTATAATCTTTACTAACGAAGATAAGATAGAATATTTGAATAATTACAATTATGGAAAAGCGAAACAACTTTATTAATAGGATACCCGATTTCGTTTACAAATTACAAAACAATACAAAAAATTAAAAATAAAAAGAAGTTTGATAAAAATTATTGCAAAACAACTTCATAAACATATCATAGAAATAAAAATAAAAATTTCTATCTTATGTTTAAGCAAGTATGATATTTTCCCATAAAACCATTACAAATTTTACAACGATAGGATTCATGTTTTTCAAGGCCGACGCGACAGGCCACGCCCTCCTTTCTCCCCACTCTGACAGACATATGTCTCCCCTAGTCATTTATAGGTACAAGGGTAATATAACTTAAACAGCAGTCAGCGCGTCCATTGTTAAATTTATAAACAAATTATGGCGAATTAAAATATGATACTCTGTATTTTTTAATCAAATGAGATCGGATTACAAAATAAATATTGAAAAAAACCCAAAAACAATAGAAAAACAGGAATTTTTGCAGTTAGGAGAAAACATTTGAAGGATTTCGATAAAATATTTCTTCAAATCCTATAACTGATAAAAATTATAGATAATTTACGCAAATTAATGTATCAAATTGATACCGCGCGACCGTCAGGCGCCGGGTTAAACTCTGAGGCGCACTTTAAATTTCAATTACTGTAAATAAAATTTGCCATAAAACTACAAAGTAGGAAAATGAGTATCCAGTTTAAAATATCAAACGAAAAAGACTTGACTAAACATGGGAGCTTTTTAAAAATACAGATTTTTATATATACAGTATATAAAAATCAAATTATTTTCATTTGCTTGGGGCGCACTTGGCTACTTTTCAGAGCGCACCGTTTGCCAGTGTTTCTCAAACTTTTTTAAATCAGGGCGCATTTGTATAGTAATTTAAACTCTGAAGCGCATTTTAAATTTCAATTAAATAAAATTAGCCATAAAACTACAAAATAGGAAAATGAGCATCCAGTTTAAAATATCAAACGAAAAAGACTTGACTCAGACAAGGTAGCCACGTGCCTATCCGTAGCTTTTAAAAATGCAGATTTTTATATAAAAATCATAAATTATTTTCATTTGTTTGGGGCGCACCTGGCTACCTTTCAGAGCGCACCGTTTGAGAAACACTACATTAGAGAATTAAGGATTCGTCCCTGAAATCATGCTGAAACTATCTCGGTTTTGAAAATGGCGGCGCGCACCGGTTTAAGTACTTCGTGTAGGGAATTACTTTAAATTCTATCGTTCATTTTCCCGATTCCTGTATCAAATGCAGTCCTTTTGGAAAGTTTTCCTTACTCTTCGTCATTTTTCGATCGGTCCCACTTTCGTTCGTATGCCAGTAATGTAAAATTGTATTTTTTTAGGTATACTCGTTATGATAAATAATACAGAATATCTAATCAACACTTATCAAGTGACAATTTAGGTAATAAAATCTAAAAACACAAGTATAAAAAAATCAATATTAACGAATTTTTTAGTCTATATACTGTGCATTAACTGGATTCTCTTAATTTTACCTGGTGAATCCGCGGGGCCAACAACAAGATGAAGGCCATGAAGGCGTCCCTACCAGGGGGAGTTTCCAGCGAAAGGATCCCCATGCAGCGCCAGTATTTACATCGCTCTGGGTGCAGTACACGACCACGGTCTATAAATATATATTTATAGACCATGACCGATACTGCAATCACCAGAAGTACCGTGAACTGGAACTGGAACGCACCGAAGTGCATAAGTACTGTATATTCGCTCGTAATGTAAAAAAAGCTGCCATCTGGTATTGTGCTTCCGATTTCGTTTTCAATCCGAAAACGAAACTGGAACTAAGTACCATAAATGCGTTTTACTTTTAGGTATGCAGTTTTAACAGCATTTTATTATTATAATGCTTATATTCTCATTCTTTATTTGCTGTTTAATGTTTATATTTATTATAAATTTTATATATTTTACATTCATTTAAGTTAATTATTTCCATATTTAGGTATTAGATTGTTTTAAAAAGAAAGAATGGAGGAGGAATTTTCTAATTTTGTTATTGCTGAAAGGGCAGCAAAACTTTTCAACAATAGTCTTCTAAGCGATGGAATTCTAATAGCTGGAAAAGGAACAAATGAAAAACGTTTTCATATACATAGTCTTATTTTAAAAATTACTAGTCCAGTATTTGAATTAATGCTTCAAGATGGGAAAGAATTAAGAGTGCCAAATATCATTCCATCAGCAATGGAAGCTGTTTTAAAGTAAGTTCTTTTTATATATTAAATCTAGCACAGTATCTAAATTTATAAGAAACTAGCTGAAATACCCGGCTATTATAATAAAATTTTTCTTTATTAGTGGGATAATTTATAGTAAGAAATTTTGTTACGGCAAATTTCAAAAAAATAAAAACAAACAAGAACATAAAAATTTCAACGTTTTAAGGAAGTTTACAATTTTCTGTTGGGCCGCATTCATTACAGCAGTGGGTCGCATGCGGCCCGTGGGTTGGACAGCCCTGATTTAGATGGTTCCAAAAAGTCCCTAATGTTAATTAATGCAATGCCTATTCACAAACTTTCGATTTTATGAACTTTTTTGGAAGTCCATATGAGTTCGTAAAATCGAGAGTCCCACTGTATTAACACACACAAAAGAAACTTACAATAAAACTTATAATATTAAAGTAAAAAATGTTTAATCAATCAACTAAAAGAGTACAGGTTGCTAATTTTGGCCCTCCTCTTGAATATTTCTCGTCTATAGGTACTTGTTTAGCTGTTTGGGAAGGTTTGACATATTTTAAGTGTATAGCTAAGCCTATTAAATAAGAGCAGTCACTACTGTATACATCAATAATTAATATTAAATGGAAATGTAATAACCTATGTACTGAGCTTTCTATGATAATTAACAATTTGTACATTTTCTGATACTTTTGATCATTTAGCAAATACAGGATTATTTTATAGCTGATTTTGGACATCAGATTTATACTCCCAACAATCATGAATGCTAGTCAGCTTTCCATTTTCATCAAATCAATCAATTAAAACATGCAACAAAATTTCTGTTGCATGTTTTAATTGATTTATCATCATTTAAATTTTGTTAAATATTTTTGTTGAGATTTGGAAATGAAAATTTAATATTTCTTTGATACAATAGTTTCTGCTAAACAAACACTTCAATAAAATCATATTATAGAGAAATGTGACTGGATACAATGCAACATGATAGCACTTTACTTTCTATCCAGCCTTCTCTTAGTGTTGCATCATGATATTTCAATGCTATATGACTAATTCATTTAAGTGGCCTTATTTATTCCAACAGTGAACTGGATTTAGAAAATTTAAATTATAAAAGAAATTATCTATTTATTTCAATGAATTTCATATTATTCTAATATTTGATGGTATGTATATACATAGGTTTCAAATTTTTACAGAGTTTTGAACTAGTCAGGAGATCAGCTTAAACAAGAGTACATATAATAATTTATTTTGTTCAGATCTACATGCTAATGTGATAGATTGCACAGGTATTTCAATGTAAGTTCATAGAATATAGAAGTTAATATTTTGTCAAAAATTGTTTGAAAGTATTTTTCCACTACAACAAGAAATCATCATAATCTAGTTATATCAATGCTTTTTTTCCAATTAGTTCTAGAGATGTGTCTTGTTGAGAGGTAACTATATAGTTTTCACTTTATAACACTTAAATCTAATCAAAATGTTTTTATTATGAAATGTTTATACAATATTTCATTTGTAGTTTAAAACAAATTCTATGATGACAAAAATGTTTTTTTATAAAACTATTATGAATTAATTACAATTGAAAGTGTTTTAATTATGTAGACAAAAATAAAATAAACAGCTGACTTTCAAATACATTTTAGTTTTACTATACTTTTTTTCAAATTAAAATTATGATCCATAAAATTTTTAGATATATTAACATTTGCACTTGTAAACATTTATTCTATTCAACATCATCTTCAACCAAAGAATCACTAGCCAAACGCTGTAAATAAAAAAGTATATTACAATAATTTTTCAAAACAACACATATTTTGATTAAAAAATTAATGATTTTTAATTATGTACATTAAGATAATAAAATGAGGATTATATTTCATCTGTCTTTTTATCTTATTATTTATTTACATGTTTTTATACATACATGCATACATGCATACATACATACATACATACATACATACATACATACATACATAAACACTATATATAGAGTACATTATATATTAATTTATCCAGCATTACTTGTTTTCTGCTGGAAATAATGCAAATTTTTTAGTAAGCATGTATCAGCATATTTCACTGATAAGCATGGATGAGTTTAAGTTATCATTTCAATATTATCTCTTGATAAGAAATAATCCATATATTTTATATATTTCACAATAAGATATCAACAATACAAATAACTGTAATCTGTTACAACAAACATGTGAAAGAATAGCATTGCAAAAGTATTCATCTGTTCTATGTATTACCATTATTTATAACTTAACTGCTTAACAGTGTACCACTGATTATTTTATGTTAATTGAAAAATAATCTCTAAAAAACATGAATTTTTCCTCAACAGTGACTTAACAGAACACACATTAAGTTAGAATTACTGTATTCTATCATTAAATAATAACAGGAAAATGATTTCTTAACACATTTTCACTTTTTCTTGACATTTTTCCATACTTATTCAAAAAATAAGGATAAGTATGATATGCATGCTAACTCCATACTATTTAGTATAAGTCAAACACTGATAAGTACCTCTTTTAATCCAGATAAAATTATCAGAGCAGAAAATCCCTTAGTGCCCAACTAATTAATGCAATTGCAGAGAGAACTTGGCCTCTAAAGAAACCATCAAACAATTCTGTCTTAATTGGTTATTAACTTATAAAATATATGAAATATAATGTTTGAAAAACTATAAATATCCTGGATTTGTTTCTTTGTTACAGTTAATATACTTTGCAATCAAATTAAAAAAAATCCAAAACTTTATACTCATTATATATTTTTGCTTCTTACAACAACTATTAATTAACTAGTCTTCAGCACTTGTTGAAGCAAAAAATTATATTTTAATATTTGTTAAAGATCTTTCGGCTTAATAAAGCCATCCTCAGTAAATACAAGTTTAAAATAAACGAATACAACAAATCGAATTATTTGAATACAAGGACATTAAAATAGTAAAAATATTTAAATTAAGATAAGATAAATAATAAAAATATATAAAAAAACTGGCTCAGTCATTAAAGCTTAAACTTTATACATTACAAACAGTCAAAGAAATTTATTTCTCCAGACAGTTGGAGAATCAATCTGCTAGTTGGCCTCGGTGGTCTAGTGGTATGACGTTGAGATATTAGCCCAAAGGTCCCCAGTTTGATCCCGGGCCGAGGCAGATTTTTTCTTCAGAGAAATTAGTTAAAATTATAGTTAATAATTAATTAATAGATGGCATCACTAATTGATTTAATAAAAATAATAAATATTCTAATTACGAGATGGCGCTAAAATTAGTTTAAATTCTTTCAAATTATTAAAATTACATTAAGATTTCAAGGGACATAATTGGGCTAGTTAATTAAGTTTATTCGATATATATAAATAAATTTTAATTATTATAAACATACAAAAATATATAGTGGATCACCATTTATGCTTATTAACAGTAAAGATATTAATTATTATAAAGTATCCTATAGGGTTGGGATAGTCTCTGGAGGCTTGTCATTAATCATGTGACACTTAGTATGGTATCTTTTGTAAAATCCAACTTTTGTAGTAATATATATTCCACTTTATATATAGTACAATAATCTATTATTCTTACCATATGTTTTTATTGTAGCATTAAACAATAAAATAAAAATTGTAGAAATAATCATATATTTGATTCCAAATTACATTACACAAATTCCTGTTAGATAATTTATAAAACTATCAATTCACTATAATCTAAATAATTACTATATATAGATGCAAAATATTCTCTTTAATATAATTTTCCTCTCAAGATTTGAAAAATAAAATTGAGAAAAAATTTGCATTAAATACTATTTTCTGACATTTTACTTGTAGTTATGAAATGAATGATGTACAGCACAACTAAATGAAAAACAATTTATTGTAAATTACTTTCAGCTTTAATAAGCTATCATCAGTAAGTTTACAAAAGATTGTTAGATATGGAACATCAATTTAAAGTTCAAAATAGAACTTCAGATTAGAACATTTAAAGATTATTAATAATGTTAAAACAATGATATAATATTAATATAATGAGAGATTATAAATATATAATAATAAAATAAAAATTACAATAAAATTAAAATAAAATGTTTTATATACAACTCCAATGTGCCGGTACACTATACGGAGGGTTATCATTAAGTACAAAAAATTTGTTTCTATAACAATTAGTGACAAAAGCATCTGCTATTCTGATTTCTGTTATGTTGCTAATAGGTTTTACGACCTTGGCTCTATTCCAGAAAATGTCTATATTGCATTTATAAAACCTCTTTGCTAATGCAGTTGTTAATCTGGCTGCCTGTATGTCACTTTTATGTTCTTTAAACCTGATTGCTAAAGCTCTTATTGTACTACTTATATTCATGTTGTTGCAAGGTATTATTGTAAATTGATATAGTGTATACACTTGAATGTTTAAGTGAATGGGTTGGGAGTTTGATATTCTTTATCATGTGGTAAGTGGTATTGAATCTACTGTATGGTAATATGAAATTTTTCTTAAAATTTATATGTAGGTCACAAATTTTTTTGGAATTTCTATATAGAATAAATTATATTTCTACATATAAATTTTTTTGCTAACCATTGTTAAAGAAGTACAAAACATTTACAGGGTGTCCAGCAAAGGACTCCGATTTCAAAATTAAAAATCACAAAACAAAGATCGGTAGAAGAATGCAACAAGCGGTATGTTTATTGTGAAAGCTGTAAGAATTTCATACAGAAGTTTCGAAATAATAGTTACAAAAGCTGCTAACAGATGGCGCTGTACAGCTTGTATCAACATGCATAAATAAACTTGTCCTTTGCAAGCAGTCTTTGCGATCACATCACAATCTTTTCGAAATGTCCACTGCTCGCAGTACAGAGATGGCACAAATGAACAATGAAATTTGCCATCATCCTGTAGTGTGTCAACAGAAATGGATTCAGATGCCACACAGATCGACGATTCAAGCTCGTTTAGTGTGGTGAAATGGTTCCAGTAGACAGTGTCTTTCAATGTGCCCCACGAAAAGTAGTCACAAGGAGTCAATCAGGCAGATATGGACACCAATCCATGCCTGCGCCAGTACAGTGCCATCTGTTAGCAGCTTTTGTAAGTATTATTTCGAAACTTCTATATGAAATTCTTACAGCTTTCACAATAAACATACCGTTTGTTGCATTCTTCTACTGATCTTTGTTTTCATGATTTTTAATTTTGAAATCAGGAAGTCCTTTGCTAGACACCCTGTATGAACAATAATACCTTATATTATAATGCAATAGTTTTTTATTGGAAATTTTACACACACAGTACTGTAATGAATTTATTTATAACAAAATTACTTAATGTGATATATTAAAATTATTTTATATTGATAAAATAAAAAAAAAATTGTTTTCAACTTTTCACTATTTTCAGACAGTGTTTAAAAACTGAAATCATATGAACCTGATTAAAATTTCTTGCAATAATATCCAGCCTGTAGGCTGTAATTTGATTATGTCTGCTATATGAGGGTTGGCTAGTAAGTCCCAGGCCTGACACACAGATGGTACCTCTAATGTAATTTTCTGCTGGCATTCTATAGCACTATCCTTAACTAGCTTATATATACAGTTTTAGGTCAGTAGCTTGGTTAGTATTTGTTTGACAGCATATTGATCAAGACGTTATTGAAATTTTCACGAAAATGGAGGATTTTGAAAAATATGCGTTATAAAATACTTTTATATAAAAGATTTAACGCCTTCTGAAATCAAAAAGGAAATGGACGATAGACTAAAAGACTCTTCTCCGTCATATACAATGCTGAAAAGGTGGCTTTCTGAATTTAAAATGGGTCATATGAGCACGAAAGATGAGCCCCGCTCTGGACATCTCATGGAGATGACAACTCCTGAAATGATTGAAAAAAATCCATAAAATCGTGCTGGAAGACTGCAGATTAAAGTTGTCTGAGATAGTGGAGTCTATAAATATATCAAAAGAACATGCAGGTACTATTTTAAATAATGTTTTGGGTATGCATAAGTTCTGTGTGAGATGAGTGCTGCACTGAGCAAAAGTTGAGATGGAAAATCATTTCAAGTGGAAAATTTGGCACTCTACCAGTGAAATCCCAATGAATTTTTGCATTGCTTTGTAACTATGGATGAGACTTAGGTTTATCACTACACTCCTGAAAGCAAAGAACAATCAAAACAATGGATAGTGGCTGATGAACCAACTCCAAAGAAGGCAAAGTCAATTTTGTCAGCTAACAAGGTTATGGTGAGTGTTTTCTGGGATGCAAAAGGAATTATTTTTATTGATTACCTTGAAAAGGTAAAAGTATCACTGGTGAGTACTACGCAAATTTATTGCAGCCTTTGAGCAATGAAGTAAAGAAAAAAGACGACATTTAGCAAAAACAAAATCTTGTTTCACCATGACGATGCACCAGCACATTTGTCAATCGTTGCAATGGCTAAAATTAACGAATTAAAATTTGTATTGCTTCCCCATCCACCTTATTCACCAGATTTAGCACCCAGTGACTATTATCTGTTTCTTAACCTCAAAAAATGGCTTCGTGGACAACGATTTGAGAGCAACGAGGCAGTTATTGATGCTGTAAATAGCTATTTTGAGGAGCACAATGTTTTGCATTATAAAGATGGTATAACTAAATTGGAGCACCGATATGAAAAATGTATTAGCCTTTCTGGTGATTATGTTGAGAAATAAAACCAAAAAAAATTAAAAAAATGTTGTTTTCATTGTCAGGCCTGGGACTTATCAGTCGACCCTCGTAAAAGATAGAGTTGATAACAAGTAATAGATTAATGAAAAAATATTTTACTCCTAACAACTATCTTATTTTATTCCCTCTAAATATAGACTAAATAGAATATGTCCAAGAGTATTTTCTTGGATGAACAGAGTATGCCAGGAGTATGAATGCTTCTATTGAGAAAATAGTTTTAAGATCTATGCTAGATAAGATTTCAGCATGCAGTAGCCAATAGTCAGTAGTGAGTCTTTCATAATAAACAAACTGCTATTATCCACAAATGTACTGATGTTTTAAAATTTAAATAAAGAAAACATCAATACATTTGTAATTATTGCTATGTATGATGCTTTCTTTAGTGATATTGAAAACCATAACAAATATCTTGCCTTCTCAAAATTTATTACTTATGTTTGTTAATTTTCCCAGTTTAATAACTATATAAATAAAATGATAAGCTCTAGGTTCAAAGTGGAAAATAATTTATCATTATTTACAGGATAATTACTTTCAACTTCAAAAAGTCATCTTCAGCATTTAAAATCAGAATACAGAATGTTTTTGGAACATAAGTTGCAGAACGCTATACACAAATTTAAATATTTAGAACAAAAGAATTAAATACAATTATTAAGTCTATATGCACATTAAAATCATTAATAATACATGAGTTATGAGATCACTAGGTGCAGCAAATAAAATACAATTAAAATAAATAAAATAAACCAAAAAGGTACATGGGGGGTGGGGTTAAGTATAGAGGCTATATGTGCCATTGAGGCAGTATGTTAATGGGATGGTTATCATTTATTACTTATTATATTGCTCAATAACGATAGCTTCAGCCATTATAATATCTTCTGCTTTGTTTATCACTCTGATGACACGTGCTTGACTCCATTCGATGCTGATGTCATACTGATAGAAGTGCTTGACGAGTGCTGTATTGAATGTCGTCTTTTCTATGCTGCTTTGGTGTTCCTTTAAACGGGTGTTTAAAGATTTTATTATACTACCAATGTATATTTCTTGCCTATCAAGATTGTTGTTATAGATGGGGATGATATATATGCCAGCACATTGGAGTAGTGGTATTGGTGGCTTAATGTTCTTTAGTGTGTGGAATGTAGTATGGAGTCAACTATACAGTAAAATTTTATCATCTTTTAATAATGCCTTGTCTAGGGGCTCAATGGCTTTATGATATTGAATTGAGTGTGTGTTTTAATTTGTGTTGTGAGGTCACAGGGGCAGTGGTAAAGTGGTTTGCACATATCTGTCGATAGATTTGTCAAATATTGTTTATGAATGCTGCGTCATATCCATGCAATATTGCCTGATCTACTATGATATTGTATTCAGCTTGCTTAGTTAAATTGTCAGAGCAATGTGTGTGCAATGTGTAACAGCCTTTGATCCCAGGTGGTCCCAAGTGACTACCTGGGAATAAAGGCTGGGTAACTAAAAGTAACTTGACCCTTTTAAGTACAAAGTAGCTGCATTCTGCTACCTGTTACAAAGACTGTACACACATTGCTCTGACAATTTAACTTGACATCAGACAACAGGGTTTATCTCATTTTGTAAAATAGGGATGACGTTTCAGAAATTTTCTTCATTTTAAAATGCTAAAATAACTTTAATTTTGAAAAATTATTTTCAACTAGTACAGGAATAAATATACAGGAATATATTAACATATATTCCTGTATATATTACAGGAATATATTAATATATTAGGAATATATATTTACCTATACAGGAATAAATATAATACAAAGAAAAATGCTTATAATAAGAAAAATATTTTTATTATTTAGAAGGCAAATATCAAAAATTGTTTCAAATTTTAAAGAGAGTAAAAATTTATAAGGATTAATATAAAATCATAAGAAAGAATAAAAACTTGACAAAAAATTTAAAAATTTAGTCTCAATTATAAATTAAATGCATTAAAAAACGCAATTTCTACTTCACCAAACTCTGAATGTAATTTCAAGAAAATATAAAATGTTCTGGTTGGTGCAAAAGAGTGAAAAGCATTACAGAATAACAACAAACAATCAAATTTCAAATAACTTACAAAAAATTATGTAGAAATAATTAAAAATAAATATTTATATTGTAAAGAATAGGAACATCCAGAACTTATATTTAAAATCTAAAGATAAAATAAAAAAAATATCTTCATTATTTTGTGATAATCGATTAAATCCAAATTTATTAAAAAATAAAGAATAATTTGCAAATTTCAATAGCAATTATAAATTAAACGCATTAAAATAACATGATTTATTGACGATTTTTATTTCTTCTATTTCTTTGCACGTAATTACAAAAAAAAAAAAAAAAGAAACAAAATTTCTCCAATGATACAAAGAAAAATGGAAAAACTGTTATAGAATAATAAAATTTGATCAAATCAACAAATTACAAAAAATAAAGAATAAATCTGTAAAAATAAATATTTTTACATTTAAGTATACAAAAATCAAAAATTTATATTTAAAATTTAAAACCAGAAAATAAAATTCAAAGGATTGAAATAAAATAATACAGTGAAACCCTGATTTTGAAACTTTTCAGGGACCGGCCCGA